>BPLR01012389.1:0-100706 GCA_021605095.1 Caerostris extrusa | reverse complement strand
ACATTTCATGTATTTTTTACAAGAAATACACTTTTATCTAATGTTTAATAATATTTCATTGGTAGAGATAGGAATTTCAAGCACAAAATACAATTTTCTTTTAAATGGATGCATAAGATTAAATGCTGTTTAAAATAATAACATAAATCCGTGCTTATTTTCTTCTCCATTTTTTTTATGGACGTTGCAGAACTCATATTAGAACAACCAACGACGTGTTTACACAAGATAACAATTATTATGTATAAGAGGTTTATTTTAATATTTTAATAAAATTAAAGAAAACATTTTTAACCTAATTTGCAAAATTATAATTATTATCATTTTTTATAATTTGTACATTAATTAAATTTTGTAATCATGCTTCCTATACCATGGCAAGAGCGCCCTCTGTGTAGCGTTCAGAGAGAAAATTACAGTAGGCCTCGAGATATAACATCCGAGAGGAGTACTGCAAAAATCAGCGCTTCCGTTGAGAATCACTTAGTTGATCTTACAGCTCAGCCTGATAGGAAATATATTTAACCCTGCATATAAGTTGGCCTACAGACTCTCACCTGTAGGTAGGAAGTATATTTCTTGCAATCCCGCGTACCTAAGTATCGGGTTCGATTGCGATAGGAATACTTCCACGAATCTATAATTATAGGTCTTTAAATGTGTTAAATAATGTATATTTCTAATTGTATTTGTGTGGTGTATCAATAAAGCTGGGAGTTCTCAAACGTGCACCTCAAGTATGTCAAGCCAATCACACCCAATTACAATATTCAGTGCTCCAACCCACAACAAACAATTTAAAAAAAAAAAAGATTTATGGAGGGAAAAAAAAGGAATAATTTATAAAACATTTTTGAGGATAACAAAAGAATTTTTTTTCAGCGAATCTTCTGGGTCTTTTGTCCGCATGCGCCTCACTGGCAGCTCGTTCCAGATCTCCAAAGTAGTTTCGAATGATGATCTAGGTAAGACGGTTTAAATTCATATGCAGTCAATAATATAACTGCAACGAAATATTATCCATTACAAAAGTTTGCAAATTATAATTAAAGACCGAAAATTCTAAATCAAAATAAAAACAAACAAACATAAATATAAAGATTGAAAGAAAACAACAACAAAAATAAGAAAGATTCATTGTTTACTCGAAATGTATACCTTTCTAAAATCAGTTTAGTAACGCCACGAAAACACGATTTACCAAACAGAAATACGGAAAACCAAAGTCAATTGAAATAAAATGTAATGGAATAACTATAAACTAAAATGACATATGTATTCATTAATATTTTACATTCAAAACATAGTCAATCAATTGGGACCTGATGCCGAATAGTGTTCTGGCACTCGGTGCCATGGATGTTTGTAGTGGTTCGGAATCCACTTTAAACCATACGTCCCGGTCTAATAGGACTGCAGGTCATATAGCTGACAACCCTTCCCTGTAAAAAAGAAACCATCTCCTGTCACGAAATTTGCCAGGAGGCAGACGGCTTTGGCCCACCACGGGTTATAGTACCAAGGGAGTTAATTAGTTTTTAATCAATAACTACTATAACTTTTTATGCCCTTTTTTGCTGGTGATTTCCGTTGTAGCGACTTTTTTTAAAGAGAAGATGCTCCCGGCCTTCCTTTCGAAAAGACAAACAGATACTATCCTTCTTAAAAGGCTTCCCAGCAGGCAATGCCTACTCTATACAGTCCGTAGGTGCGGCAAATGGTGGTGCAGTGGCAAAGCGCTCAACAAGCTTGCAAGGAGGTTCGAATCTGCTGGCTGCTTGGCTGTAGTCACTGCTTAAGAAATGAGGTGACCCGTTTGCGGTTATGGAATATAAAGCTTGTCGCATCGATGCTGAGGTTGCTTGGTTGAGGTTTTCAGGTTTTTCTCCCATATGATAATTAAATGTGGAATACCCCTAAATGGCACTGGAAGGCCTACTGGCACTGGCGTACCGATTACGGAACCAACAGGGGGAAATACCCCACAACCTCCTCATCTTAATTATTAAATATGTTTGGAATTATAATGACTGCTTAATTAATGTTAGTAAAATTAAAGATAAATGTTTCTAAAAATTCAAAGGCCTACTAGAAGGCACTGTCCTCCCCATCACCCGTCGGTGGGCTGTTCGTGGTATGCAAAGGCCGAAGGCCTTTTTTGTTAGTCCCACCTTTTTTAATTCGCAGAGGGGCTACATAGACCTAGGTACAGGGGTGAGCTGTGGAAAAAAGAAAAGAAAAAGTCCATTGGTGGCTGTTCATTGTTATACGTAAGAGAAGCATGACGTCTGCAAAATAACAATGAATAAATAAAAACAGCACAAGAATTCTTGACATTCATCTGCCCTTTAAACAAATAAAATTTCAGTGTCATCCAAGGTTAAACGAATGTTTTTGTTTAATTATACAATAACACTCTAGATTTTTTTAATATATGAAATAGTTGTAAAACAATTCGTTTCATTTCTTAGATAGTAGCTAGTGGGATATTGATGGCATTGATTTTATTTCTTCTGGAGATTGAGGAAGCTAGATTAAGAACTTAAAAATAGAATAACACACGGTGACAAAAAAAAAAAAAAATTACTAATAACCACATTTTATAATAATTTTAATTAATTATGTATTATAATTTTATTAATTAATTTCATATCTATTGATTTTAATAATCATTTGACTATAACTTTCTTAATTATTTTCGAATCATTTAAAATATAAAAATATTTTAAATATAAAAGGAATAATGTATATAAGAGGAAATTTAAATTCAAAACATTTTATATATACTCTTATCTTCCAAATATCTTCAAAAATAATTAAAATTTTATATCAATGCAGTTTTAATAAAGTAAATTGTCACTAGTAAACACGTTTAAGCAATTCATTTAATTCCTCTCAGCTTTCATTCCGAGAATGTCCGATAGATGGCGATATCATCTATTGACATTTTGTAGAGCGACGAGAATTGGTTTGTTCCATAGTTTTAATAATTATCTTAGAATTTAATTTATTCCGAAAATGTCGAAAGTTGAATAAATAATTTGACCTTCCATATTTAATTTTCTTTTGATGTGCTTTTCAATTTATTCTTATTCTTGAATGTCTTCGAAAAGCATACCTGATAGACAGTTAATAACAGATACTTCCGCAAATTGAAGTTTTAAACACTTTAAACAAGTAGCAAATTTACAGCAACTCAATGCATACCTTTTTATTAAATACTTTACTTTTGTATTATTTAATTCCCTGTTATAAGTTTATGTCAATATTTTTTTTCAGGAAAGGTATTTTCCTTCGTGGCCACTGCAGAATCACTGCTGCCAGTTTTGACAACTGTTCTCATCTCTCAAATTTTCAACGCATTTCTCAACATTTATCCCGGCATGCCATACATAATATTAGCAGTTTGTCTGTTTTTACCATTTGTCGTCTTCACGTAAGTGCTTTTTGTGTAATAAATTAATCAATTAATCTCACAAATATTAATTAATTAATTAAAGATTCTGACATTTAGGACATCTTTTAGTTTGCGTTTTGACATCTTTTTTAGTTCATTGGAAATGAATAAAATGAATTGAAAGTTAATGACCCTGAAAAACTTTTATTTTGAAAAAGAAAATTTAAGTAATTATAAGTATTAGTGTTGAAGGTATTTTTCAACTGTTCATAAAAAGAAACCAAAGATTAAAAATAACTAAGGTATATAAGATATATAAGTGTTAAGATGTGTAGGTATATAGGTGTTAGATAACTATAAGTATTAGTGGAGACGGTGTTTTTCAACTGTTCATAAAAAAAAGAATTCAAAAGAAAAAAATAGAATACATTAAATATATGTAATTGTTGCACAATTTGTATCAGTATGAGTAACCAATGAAATTTTTATTATAACAGAGGTTATAATAAAAATTTCAATGGGATTTCAAATTATTATTTAGTGAATGATTATTGAATATTTAATAATATATATTATTAAATATATTTAATAATGGAATATTTAATAATATATATCAATATATTATTTCAACGGAATTTCAAATTAATAGAATCTATTTCACATCTTTTAAAAAAAAATACAAATTAAAATAACTATCTATTGACATATGCATAAATACATATGGAATGTATAACTATTCACATAAAATATCTATGTTGAAAATATTGTTTTAAAATTTAATTTTTCTTAAATATGTTAAAATATGTTACAAAAGTGTCTTAGGTTTTTATTGTCTAAATTGTATCATAAAGAAGAAAAACCAGCATATATGCAGCATTTATGCTATTATATAAATTCGATAATAAAATTAATTATTACTTTAAAATTAATTATTTGAAATAAATATTTTTATTTTAATTTCTGGCAAACAAAACTGTAACGTATTATATTTCCGCTTTGTTACTTGATTCTGTATTAATATTATGCATGACTTACAAGAAATTTGTTAACCTATTTGTAGTCAATTATTAAGACAGTCATTTAATAACATTTAACTTTTAAAATATGTGTGTATTGAAATTAAATAAATTTCTTCAATAAAGTTCTTCCTTAAAATTTTTTTTCTTTTTTCAAACAGCATGAATTTATTACAAAAATATATTTTTGAATACCTTTAAATTATTGAATTAAAATGTTTTTCAGAGATTCTTCTTCATTGGCGCATTAAACAGCTCCATGATGGGCCAAGGCCGTTTTCCTATTGGCAGATTTCGAGAAGTTTTGAGTGATTAAAAATCTTAAAAATTTTAAATTTTATTTGTTTGCCATACTTTTTAAAGCTAGAAACCAAGGCCACTCTGATATGGAGAAAAAAATCTAGTTGTTATCTAAGCAATTTTCAAAAATATTTGATATATTTTGCAACTCCTTGTTTTAAGTACGCATTAAGTTTGTTTAAAAGGAATCTTCAAGAAAATGCAATTTCTTAGAAAAATTAAATTTTACTTATTCATAGGATGAAGAAAAATTTACAATTCAATTACAATTTTTATTAACTGTAAATTCACTTTTAATAACTGTAACTTTTAAATTCATATATTAAAAAATAATAAACTATTTTTAATTAACGTATTGCAAAGCAAAATTATAGAAATACTTTTTTAGAAAGAAACGCTGATATACTACTGTGCCCAAAAAGTAAGACCAATTATTTTTTTTTTTTTCAAAAATTCTTTATTTACACTTCCAAATTTATTTAATCCCCTCCGGACACAATGCATTGGAAAGAAAGTTAGCACTTTCTTTCCAATCCTGAATGCATGCTAAAAAGTCATCGGCAGGGATGGCCTTCAAAGCGCACGCCGATTCACGTTGAATCTCTTGTCACGTTGAATCTCTGTCCCCGATGTGGTCTTTTGAGTTTAGGGAATAGCCAGAAGTCGCACGGTGTGAATACGGGGGTTATGGAACGATATGGGTTTCATTTTTGGCGAAAAGGTCACGAAGAATCAATGCAGTGGCAGCTGGCGCATTCAGTGTTTTCGGTACCAATCGAGATTTGACGCGTTTGAGGCCCAAAATGGAATTGACCGATCCTTTGAAATTCCAACATCATCAGCAAGGTCTCTAATTGTAAATCGACTATTTGCAAGCACCAAATCTTTAATTTTTTGTACGTGAGCTTCGTCGGTTGAGGTTGGTAGTCGACCAGAGAGCGCCTTCCTCTTCAACGCGTTCTCTGCCTTCTTTGAACTGTTTATACCACTTCTAAACGTTTCTTTCCGATATAGGAATGCTCACCGAATGCCCTCTGCAACATTTCATACGTTTTTGCAAACAAAATTGAATGCAAGTTATTTTCTTTTTTTTTTCCAATGCAGCTGGAAAACAGACATGGACGTCTTGGATGCCTTAAGGCAAGCACTGCACAGACGTTGCTCACTTTGCATTACCCAGGGGGCGCGTGTAACTTGAAGATAAGCCACGGACGCAGAGTAACAACGCCCCCGCAACGCTCTACGATCCTATTGGGACCGGGACTTACGGTTTAAAGTGGATTCCGAACCACTACACACATCCACGTCACCGCCGGGACTTGAACCCGAAACCTGTGGTACCGAGCGCCACAGCGCTAGTCACTCGGCCATTCAGGTCCGAATGCAAGTTCTTTGCTCAATTAATTCAGACATTTCAAAAATCTCCGGAATAAGTTTTAGCGTCTCAATTAGTGCTTACTAATGAATAGTTTGACGTGAAATTTCACACAGATGTCAAGGACAGTGCCAGCAAAACTAAAAACGGAAATTCCATGAGCCTCAGGAATTTTAAATTGAAAATTGGTCTTACTTTTTGAACACAGTGGTAACTGCACCATGTTTTAATCGTGTGAATTATACTGTATTAAAAAATAGTTCACTAGCATTAAGTTACGAATACGAATATGTAATAATTTTCCAATACAGTGGCAATTCCAAAATTAATCGACATAGAATGTGTATCCTGTGTGTGTGAAGAATATCAGATCGGACTTTAAGAAAATCTATAATATAAAAAACCCCAAAACAATATTGATTATTTATTTTTATTTATATTTTCTTAAAATTTATTATTTTTAAAAATTCTGTCTTATAAAACTATAATTTTAAAATTAATGTTTTTTTTTTTTTTTTACTCTTATATTTACATATGCTATTAAAATTGGAAAATCCAAACCCAACGTTCTACTACAAAAAAACCAAAGTATTCTATTAAATTTGAAAATTTAAAAATTGAATTGATTTTTTTGAATTTATTTTTATTAAACAAATTACATTTTAACAAATTAATCATAACAGAATAAGGTTGGAAAAGGCTACTTTAGAGACTAAAATATACATTTTCTAATAAAGCAAACGAAGCATAGTAAAAATATAGTGATAATTCATTTTATTATTAAATTTATATAATTGCATAAATGATATATATCCTGTATTTTTCTTCTTTTATGATACAATTTATGCAATAAAAACCGACTATTTTTATGACATATTTTAGCATATTTAAGAAAAACTAAATTTTAAAACGATATTTTCAACATAGAAATTTCATATGCATTCCGTATATATTTATGCATATGTCAATATATATTTATTTTAATTTGTATTTTTTTCTTATAGATTCTATAGAGATTATGATAAGAATTTCAATGTCTATTCATACTGATACGATTTGTGCTACGTTTGTATTTACTATATTCTAATTGTAATTTTTTAATTTCTTTTTTATGAATAGTAGAAAAATAAAGTCATCATTAATAATTATAGTTAGATAAACTTCCTTTATCAAAAAAAAAGTTTTCAAGGTCATTAAATGTTTGTTTTTCTCTCATTCGGTATTTAAATGTGGCAATTTCAAACATTTGTTTATTTCAGTATATATAAAAAATATTTTTCATAGTAAAAAATGATAAGGCCGAAATACCTGCGTATTTGATTGTCATTCCTGACAATTTATATTCATTGAATGCTATAAAAATCATAAACAAACTTGGTGATATTTTGATATTTACAAATTGTGATATTGAATTTAAATCAATGCATGATCTGTTGCATATTGTAATCTATGTTTCTGTGCGGTAAATACTTTTACAGACGGCCTTGGCCCACCATGGGGCTGTTGCGAAGAAGGAGAAATATTTCTCACGTTATAAGATGATGCATTTCAGTTTCATTAAAAGAAATAAACATCACTTTTATTTCTGTTATTCTATTAAAAGTTTTCTCCAGTGACATACGCCCATAAATGGCCATTATGTTACAGTTATATTCCTAAAATCATTAATTCAGAAAAGTGATTGTTAGATTAAAGGAGAATTGCATGGTTTTTTTTATATTTAAATACGTTTAATTATACAGGGTGATTATAGTTAAAGCTGCACTGATTATAGTTATAGTTTAGCCCTTTCAAAAGGCTGTAAAAAACTCGTCATAATGATTTCCAATTTGAACTGAAGATACTTGAAGAAGAAGGAAACGATACGGCATCAGAAAAGAGTTCCAAAGTGCATTAATAGATGTCACTTTAAGCGGCATAAAGACAGTGGATTCGGCCACCAGTGATGTTTTGAATCGAAATTGCAACGTATTTGGCACGAGTTGCACATGAAACCAACTGTAGTATTCCCTGTGCTTGATTGCTTCGGTTTTTTTGTCGGAAAAAATGACTTACAAGTCATTCAACAATTGTGACACTGTTGAGTGGAAAGCCCCTCCACCAAGGCAAGGTCATACCAAATTGGATGCGAAAAATAGGTGGAGCTTCTTTTTTTATGCCATACCGTTTCCGCCTTCTTCAAGTATGTTCAGTTCATATTTGAACACATTGTAAAGAGTGGTTCTTTTTTTTACAGCATTTTGAAAGTGGAACTTTAATTATAATCACCCTGTATATTGAATGAGAACTGCAATGTAATTCTCATGTAAGATTCATGTTGCATGTGTAATGATGTGTCATTTTCAGGTGGATGACGTGCCTACCCCCATGAATTCAGCAAACGAACGACGAAGTACAGAGAGAGATCGAGAGACATACACGAATATTGATGCTTAATAATAATATAAGTCCATGTATATATCCATCAGAATTTTATTATTATATTCATTAAAGTATTTTTTATAACTCTTCGGTGCTTAGATGTTTGATTTTAAAATGTATTGCTGATTTTTTTTAACAATACATCTTTCAATTGTGACGTAATACACGAACAACGTTAGACAATTTTGTTATTGAATTATACATTTTCATAATAGATCTTTATTTATACATGTAACAGATTTTTCTTGTTTTATAAATTATTTTTCATGCACTACAAAAGCAAATATATAAGTAAGAAGGATAATAAAAATAAACTGTAACCGTACCTCCTGACAAGAGCGTTCCTTGTGACGTTCAGTTGCCCAACTTCTCCTGAACGTTACAGTTGGTCATTCCATTGGCCAATAGACTCTCACCCAGAGTGGAAGTATATTTCGCGCACCCTGCACGTATCAGAGCTTCGGGTTTTTGGCATAGGGGTGGAGTCCTTCCACGAAACAATAATTAATGTCTTTAAATGTGTTACATATTGTACATCTCTAATGGTATGTGTGTAGTGTTTGTGCGTGTCAATAAAACTGTGAGTTTTCAAACTGTGCCACAACCCAACCACACCAGTTACAATTTGGCGGCCCATACCTGCCCTTTACAAAAGTAATATTCGAAAGAAAACAGATTCAAGTTAAGTGACCTTTAATATCTGACGTTAGGATAAAGTCTTTACCTAAACACAGGGAAGACTTTTCTGATAAAGAGGTAACACTTGCATAAGGCATAATTACTATCTCATTGCAATTGCTAAAAAAGATCGAAAATCTTCAAACTTCTTTACTTACAAAGCATTTATTTTTATAATTTCGGAACTTCATTCACTACATAACGATGATTCTAAAGGTTTTTTTCCTTAGAACTTTTACATTTGAAAAGAAATTTATTAATATATTTTTTTTAGTTGCTTAGAAAACATAAATAAATAAATAACTCCCTTGCACTACAATCCATGTTAGATCATGGCCGTCTGCGTACTGGCAGATTCCGAAACAGGAGAGGTTTTCTTATTACGGAGTAAGGTTTGTCGGCCCTACGACCAACAGTCATATTAGACCGGAACCTACGGTTTAAAGTGAATTTCGAACCTCTACAAACATCTGTAGTCTGGCGTTCGGTGCCGCAGGTTTATGTTTTGTAGGGACCTATTGCCATCAGGACCCCAGAAAGCGTAAATATTTGTTTAGAAATATTTTTAAAGTTAAATAAAAGAAAAAAATTGCCTTCTGTTAATTTACTCGTATCAGGTATGAGTAAAATATCAAGTATATTCTTGTTTAACTTAAAGCATGCCTTCAACATTTTTTCTGTGGATCTGTTGAACGATATTGACTTCCGGAAGGACTTTTTAGGGGTTAAATGCGTTCCATTTGCCTATTATATGGGATAAAAACCTGTTAAAATTTTACAGATTTACTATCTATATAAGACTTCATCGTCGATCTCAATCATCGCCGAGTTTCCTCTCTTCTTCTGAAAACGATGACAGCAACGAACCTTGCCAGTTGATTCAAATCTGACCTCTCGCGATAGCCAACTGCAGACGTTGCTTTGAGTTGTTCCTCCTTTTGCATTACCCGAAGTTTTAAATTTTTATCGGCATTTATCAAACATTTATCTCTTGGAACTATAATATCATAATATTTAGTTTTACTCACGTTTAACTATTGCCGCAAATAAACCCTGAAATATTTAACACATTTATCATATCTATTGTGGCATGTAAACTGCTTTTAACTTCTTTCATCGTTTTATGTAGATTTGAGGCCCAGTATTATGTTAGTAGATAAAAAAAAATTTGAATCAATTTTTCTGGATGGATAAATTTAGTTAAATTTTCACATTTAGCTACAATTTCAAGAAATTTTAATTTTTGAAACTCTGTATTACCAACTATACTGTCATACACCTATTAAAAACTCGTTGCTTTCATCATTAGAAAACGAGTAGATTCGGTAAGATATAAAACATATTGTTGGAACTAATCCTCGGTGTACTGCAGATCTTAAGGATGGATAGAAATGGATAGACATCCACTCAAGGATGGATAGAAAGAAATCAGCTTCTGTTGTGATGGAGCCCCCGTAGGAAGAAGTCTAACTTTCTCCGAGTAGCTGAAAACGAGGGAAGTACCCTCAGGGAGAACTTTTAAGGGAGAACTACCACGCATGTGTGTATGGTACGGAGAAAACTCGGAAAACTACCACCAGGTAATCCGACTCACGAGGCAAGAGGCTAAACATCCCAAATGGCATCGAGTCTGCTCGTTTTTTGCAACAGTGTCTACAACAAAGCCGCCATCAGATTCCGCCTCATGCTCACCAGCGATGCACGTTGCCACTGAGCCACGAGTCGGGCAAGATATAAAACATGCAGGCTAGCATTGAAAATCAATCTGTGTAGCTTGAATTTGACACGTTTTCTTCACACCTCACCCATATCAAGTCCGACTACGGCTCGCTTGGAATGGCTAACATCCGGTTTAATGACGGAAACGGATGAACCCATTACTTGGTAGGGATGCTAGTCAGATGTTAATGGGAAAAGCTGCTTTTAAAAGAAAAAGTATGATAGTTAATGCGGAAGTTTTTCATCAAGTTATTTTTAATAACGTGTCATCTAAAATTTTAATTTTTTAAAATTCTTTTCACTGCAATTAAAAATCCCTCCTAAATGGCATTTCCTTCCTTATGACATCGCTCTCCTTGACATTCCTTAAAACCTCCCTACTTGGCCACTTGCCAGTTTTTCCAGGGTCGGTGGTCGTGCTATACCTGGGGCTATATAGCCCTGCACCAATTTGAAGGTGAGGATAGAATATTGGTTTGCTGCATGTATACCATGAACAGTCACTCAATGGATGTTGAAGTGAGTACGATATCTTCATGGAGAAACTTTTTAGGGTGTAACTGCTCCGCATTTGCTTGATGTATGGGAGAAAAACCTGAAAATTCCTCCAGGTGTCTAACTATCAATATGAAACGCATTGTCACAATCGCCATCGAGTCTCATCGATTCTGAAAGCAATGACTACCAACAGATTCAAACCTCAGTCCTCCTGTATACGTTTCACTGGGCCAAGAAACGGGCACTAGTTTTTTTGATATATTACTCAATTGTAGGACAATTATTCTGGAAAATGTTTCTTCCTCACTCATTTTTGCTTTCGATATTAATATATAGCAGATGAACATCAAAAGCGAAATGTGAATTAAAAAACCAATGCATCCGTGATGAACAATAAAAATAAAAATTTTCGTGAATGAAAATTCTATTAAAAATATCTAATTAAATAATTTTAAGCGTTATGAAAAATAATTAAATTCAGTTCCGCCCCCTTAGTCATCATGCATATTCCCTCTTTTCATGTATATGCCCCTCATATCATATATATTCCTCCAATCATATATATATACCTTCATATTATGTATTTTCCTCTTAACATGTGTATGTCCTCATATCATGTATATTCCTCAATCATATATATACCCTCAATCATATATATATACCCTCATATCAAGTATAAAATATACCTTCATCTATATTTCTCATCTCATGTATATTCCCCTATCATGTATATTCACCCCCTTATCCAGCAGAAGGAGGTTATTTCTATTTGGTAATAAATTACATTTTTAAATTGTCGATTTTAATCCCCGCTAATTTTAAGCTTTTAAGAAACAAATGACTTTTAAAATGAAATGCGTTTGCAAACTACGTTACGAAAAATTTAAATTCTGAAAATGAGTGTCAACAATCTATTTTACCTTCAACACTTCGCAATTCTTTCTCGTTCCTAAAATTTCAGAACAAGCAAACATCCACAGAAGTAGAACTGATAGAAAGCAGAAGTCTTTCACTGATAAATAATGGCTGTGTACGTTAAATTACGTAATGGGATTTAGGAATAAGTCATTTATCGTTTTACAACTCCTCAGAAGGATGAATGCAGCATCATAAACAATTCCACTAATTCTTTGCTTACAGATTAGAGAAAAAAATGTCTACTCAGTTAAAATGAAATTACCACTGAACCATTGGAATTTTTTGCTCAATTGAATAACTTTATATGTATAGAAATGAATGACTACTCAATTGAAAGGAATTATCACCAAACCGCTAAAGGTTTTGCTAATTTGAATAATTTTATATGCATACAAATGAATGTCTACTCAGTTGAAATGAAATTACCAATGAAACATTGAAATTTTTACTAATTTGAACAACTTCATCTGCATACAAATGAATGACTGCTCAGTTAAAATGAAATTATCACTGAAATATTTGCTAATTTGAATAATGTTATATGTATACAAAAATGAATGACTGCTCAGTTAAAATGAACTTACCAACGAACCAATGAAATTTTTTTGCTAATTTGTATAATTTTTATACAAATGAATTTCTTATTTTAATATTTCATTTTATAATTGAACGATGGTGAGTCTAAAGACTTGCATGTGGTCGGATTATGCACAGGGCTACGTAGTTCTCTACCAGTTTGAAAGGTGATGGTAGAACATCAGTTTGTTACATGTATACCATGAACAGCTAACCAATGGGTGTTGAGGTGAGCAAGTACGAGGCCTTCTGTGAGAGAACTTTTAAGGGGTAACTGCCTCGCATTTGCTTGTCGTGTGGGAGAAAACCCGAAAATTTCTCCAGGTGCTAACTAGGAATGTGAAATGCTTTTCACAATCGCCATCCAGGCTCATCGTTTCTGTAAGTAAGGACTTGAAAGCAATGACTACAGTACACGATACCACTAATTTTAATCTGTTGTATAGTTGTATTACCTTGGGGTTTTTTATGCCTTCCAAAAAATTGCCATTTTCTTGAAAGTATCTATAGAAAATATTCTTGTTCTTGTGAGTTTAGTGATAAATCTATTATGGTTCATTGTGGATAACGCTGAATTTGCCAAAAAACCATATCAACACGGCGAAACTTATTTAAATTATGTACAAGGCTTATTTTTAAACCTTATAGTTAACTAGTATTATTAAAGAAATTAAGTATAATTATAATACACTGAAATATATCATTAAGCTATCATTATAGTACATTAAAAACGCATCATTAAAGTATCATAGTGCATTAAAAAGTATCATTAAAGTACCATTATAATACATTGAAGCATATCATTAAAGTATCATTATAATACATTAAAAGTATCATTAAACTATCATTTTAATACATTAAAACGTATCATTAAAATATCATTACATATTAAAATATCATTTTAATACATTAAAAAGTATTTAAAGAAATAAAGTATCGTACTTTATTGTTCAATTTATATGTTGCCGTTTTCGAATGACGATGGAAATCAATCATTCTAGAAGTATATAACAAATATACACTCATGTCCATAAATTAAGGATAATTCAGAATCCCACAGAAATTGAACTCTAAAATAAAATTTCACCTGTAGAATTATCACACACATCTTGAAGAAGAATATGCAAATTACAGGAAACCACTAGATGGCGCAGATAGTACGTCACAATGACGAGTGTAAGAGAGGGGTATATAAAGAATGGTGGCAAAGAAGTAAAATCGTTCACAAGCGCTTTAAAAGCCTTTCAGTGCAATAACCGCATAGTTAGGGCACAAAGGAAGAATTTGGATGATTTTTTACGTGGTAGAATTATCGGACGACTGGAATGTGGACGTACCCAGCTGGAAGTAGTCCGAGGAACTTGAATCGCCCAGAGTGTCATCTCCAGGCTTTGGCAACGATTCCAAGATGATGGTAATGTGAGTAGATGTTACAGCACAGGTCGCCCCCGAGTTACAACGCCGAATGAGGATCGGTATTTAGCAGTCACTGCCAAAAGAAACGGACGGAGCACAGCATCAGACCTGTCTCGTCACCTCTGTTCAGCTACCGGTACGACAGTTTCAAGGCAGACCGTGTACAGACGCTTAAGGCACATTGGTCTATATGCTCGTAGGCCTGTCAGATGTGTTCCACTTACCGCAACTCACTGTCGCCTGCGATTAACCTGGAGTAGAGAGCATGCATTGTGGACACCGCAACAGTGGTCTTGTGTGATGTTTTCCGACGAGTCCAGGTTTAGTTTGCAGTCTGATTCTCGCCGGACTTTCATATGGAGAGCGCCAGGTACCCGTTACCACCAAGAGAACACCATTGAACGATACCGTTACGGTGGTGCAGGATGGCTCGTTTGGGGAGGAATTATTCTTGGTTCCAGAACTGACCTGCATGTTCAGAGTGTAACGATGACAGGCCACATCCATCGGGATATCATTCTGGAACAAAATGTACGTTTGTTTCGGGGCGCCATGGGTGCTGAATTTCTGTTTATGGATAACAACGCCCGTCCTCACCGTGCAAACATTGTAGACGAATGCCTTCAATTGTTGGATATCACCCGTATGGATTGGCCAGCATACTCACCGGACTTGAATCCAATAGAGCATGTGTGGGATATGCTTGGCCGACGAATTGCAGCCCGTTAACCCCCTCCCACCTGTCAACCGGAACTTCGAGGGCATTGCTTGATGAGTGGTGTAATATTCCCCACGATCAGATTGATAATTTGATACTCAGCATGCCTAGGCGTTGTAAGGCCTGTATTGCATCGTCCGGGAGACATACTCCATATTAACCATCATACTAACCATGTTATACTTTTTTTTGTAAATAGGTTCTTTTTTGAAATTTGCTCCATGGAGTAAAAATCGCAATTTTTATTAATTATGTCAAACATATAGCATCTTTTTTGCTCTTTGTTTAATAAATAGACTTTAAAAATAAGTCAAATTTGTTTTGCTTCTGTCTCTTTCTTTGACTGAACTTCATTATCCTTAATTTATGGACATGAGTGTAATATACAATAATATACAATTTACAATATAGAAGATATGTATCAAATACAGCGATACTCAGGTTTTACTACAAGGTACCTGCTACACTGTACCCACATTTAATTTGAAATAACCGCCACAAACTACTTAGTATTTGGAGATTCTCACTTTCCTTTCCAATGTACAACCCAACGGAAGAGTTTTCGGTCTATGAATTTATCATGTCCATCCCATGCTTAGATACCGGAGGATCCCGTAATTCGAAATCAATATTTTATTCAGTAACTGGCTCTGGACTTCTATTATTTATTATAACCAAAGTCTTTAATAAATATGCAAAAATAGTTTTTATAAATTAAAAAGGAAATTCGTAGAAATAATTCGTTAGTAGGAAACATTTTGAAAAATATTCATCATAAATTTTTCAGCGCGAAAAACTTATTTTTATTTAATCTAAAAAAATTTACGTTTTATTTGAATAAATATGGCTTTACTAGTAAACTGTTTAACATTTTGTTATTTATTAAACTAAATTCAATTCTGTCATTAAAGTATCGTTTTACTTTAAAGTAAAGGCCTCAGAACTCAAAATCAAAACATTGATAACAGAGTCCAATACTCCAAGAGTATATCAGTGTTTTTATTTGTGTTAAAAGAATGTAAACAGTGATAACAACAAAATTAAATATAGAAAAAAAAATACTAAAAACAAAACAAGGAAAATTATTAGGGATAATAATAAAGTGTCCTTAAATTTGAATTTAAAAATAACTTTATTTTGTCAATTTTTCCTTACTATTTTAACTTTCAAAGCTAAATTTTTTTACAACTTTAAATATTTTTTATGTGGTTCAAAACGTTTCAAAACCTTTTGACATTACTTCTTTTAAATCGTATATATCGTAACCCTTATAACTGGTTATAAAGGTGCGCTTTTGACAAAGAATACGCCATCGTAGAGCTGGTTGTATAGTTGAATTATCTTTTTTTACGCGTTAAAAAATATGGGCCATTTTCTTTAGGAAGATCTATAGAAAAATATTCTTATTCTTGCGAGTTTAGTGGCAAATCGAATAGGGCTCATTGTGCATAACGCTGAATTTGCAAAAAAAAAAAATTATCATATTAACGCGGCGAAATTAATTTAAATTATGTGCAGGGCTTATTTTTAAAATGTTATATTCATTCTAGAAAAATTATCAAATATTTTAATCAATTCAAATTATTGAAAATGAAGCTTTGTCTTCTATTATATATTAGCGATAGTATGAAGCTGAATTAATATACCCATTGTGTAATTGTTTAAACTTAAATAAATGCTTCTTTAAATAAAGATACTCTTAAATATATCTTAAATAATCTAAAATATTATCTTAATGATATATTATCTCTAAAATATTATCGAGATAAGATCTCGTTAAATATGGAAATTAAAAAAATTGATTTAAGAACAAGATAGCTTATATAACAATATAACTTAGTGAAGAGTCTTTAAATAATATATTACATCATAAATATAATTTATAAAATGGAATTTAATTTATTTGTAATATAGAAAAGGCAAGATGCACTAAAACTATTTTCCATTTTATAGTGTATATAATCATATGACAATTCATATATGCACAAAATATATTAAAATGACAATAGGTATATAGTGTGTGTATGCTTATTGTCATAATAATAATAATAATTGTATAAGCCTATGAAGTGTATATAATCATATGACAATTCATATATGTACAAAATATATTAAAAGAACAATAAGCTTTAATTAAATAAATTCTGTAACCATGCGCCCCCCTGTGGTGTGCAGTCAATCTCGACACTCTCACAATACAGAAAATACAGCTCAACCTGCCCTCCTGCTGAGAAATTTTTAGTTTATAGTATCTCATCCCAAGAAGAAATATATTTAGCTCATTCCGGTGCATTAGTTGTCCTACTGACTCTCGCCCGGGGAGGAAGCATATTTCGCGCACTCCCAGTGCGTAGCCAAGTTTCAGGCTTTCGACTTAGAATTGGAATCCTTCCACAAATCTATAATTATATGTCTTTAAATGTGTTAAATATCGTCTGTCTCCAATTGTATCTGTGTGTTGCTGTGCAGTGAGTTCTCCACCCCGTGCATCAAGTATCTCAACGCAACCACACCCAGTTACAATCTGGTTGCCCAACCTGCACACTACAATTGCAGAAATCTTATTCTTAATTTATTTTAATACATTTTTCATTATACAATTCGTTCTATATATTTATTTATTTATTATTATATTTATATAAATTTGCAGAATTGAACACAATTCTATAAAAATTAGATAAATATTTTAATTCAAAAAGTGGATTGAATAGTAAATAATTTTAAGATGAACTCTAAATAGTACAAAAGCTACTACAAAAATAAACATTAAAATTAGTACAAATATAATAATATCATAAAATTATAGAATTTTAATAGAAAATTTCAAAAGTTAAATTTAAGACACAACATAACAAAATTGTAAGCTAGTAAAGATATTTGTAAGAAACATTTATATCATATCAAGTAGAGCACTTTAATATATTTAAAACATTTTATCATATCCCTTTTGTTTTGTCAGCTTCAATTAATAAGAACATAAAAATGATAAGGAATATAAACGACTTGTTTTATATCATTACGACATGTAAAACACTTCGTTTTACAAGTAAATGATAGCAAGTGTTGCAAAAATGAAAGTAGCAACTAAAGAAAATTAATTAAATAGAAAAAACAAAATGAATTATCTAACACATGATATAATGTATAATGTGAACAAAAACTGTATCATAAATGTATCAGATTTAAGTCAGATTTTTCTGTCAAATTATCTATTTATTAGAAACAAATTATAACTGAAACAGAACTTCATACTGCAGTTTAATCAGTAGTTTTGAAATAAATTTTTAAATAATAGCATATTTTTTTTATAATGAAAAGGAATTTATGGGAATCATTTATATCATATCAGATAAAGCACATTTACATTTTTAAAACATTGAAAATTTTATAAGTAAAATTTAAGACACAACATAACAAAATCGTACTCAAGTAAAGGAATTTATAGGAATCATATATATCATATCAAGTAAAGCACATCTATATTTTTAAAACATTTTATCATATCCATTTGTTTTGTAAAACTGAATTAAAAAACATAAATATGATAATATAAACGAACTGTTTTACATCATCATGTAAAACAATTCATTTTACAAGTAAAGAAAGCAAGTGTTGCAAAAATAAAAAATAGCAACTACAGGAAATCAATTAATAAAAAAATCAAATGACTTATCTAATACATCATATAATTTATAGCGTGGAAAAAAATAGTATGACAAATGTAACAGATTTAATGCAGATTTATGTGTCAAATTGTCTATTAAACAAATTATAACTGAAACAGAACTTCATTCGTCAGTTTAATCAATAGAAGTGAAATTATTTTTTAAATAATAGCATTTTCTTTTTTTTAGTTATTGTTGACATTACAAAACGGAAAAAAAGGGAGTAATCTTATCTTGCAAAAACTTATCGGGAAAATGAAACATTGAATTACGAACATAAGCTTCGCAACCGCCTCTTTTGCAGTAAAAACAATTCTATCTAGAATTTCAATCGCAGTGTGGGGTAAGTAAAGTTTTTGCGCAAACACCTCATAAAATGTGAAATACTTTCTTTGAAATATTCATTCTCGATTATTCAACGCATTCCTTTTTCCAGGAAAAATCTGATACATATTTTAATACGCGCTATGTATTAATACTAAAATTAGAAGATCCGTAATTGTTATAGTAGGCGTTAAAGCGTTTTCAAACTTATCTGTATCTGAAAATTTCAGTTTAATAGTAATAAGAAAATACAAATGATGACAAAATGGCATCAGGTTTTTGTAGTGTCAAGTTAAATTTAGCTATAAGAGTTTTTTTTTTTTTGCCTTATATTAAATAATAGTACTAAATAGTTATTATATACTTCCTCATCATCATCAGTGGTGGGCTAAGGTCGTCTGCCCTACTGGCAGATTTGAAGACAGGAGGTGTTTTCTTTTAAGGGTTAGAATTGTCGGCCCTACTCCCAATAGTCCTCATCACACCCAATATCATTCCCAAATTGTAAAGGGGCAACTCAGCTCTAGGCACGGAGATGTAGTGTGGTGTAGTAATAGTATTAGGCATGTTAGACCGGTACCTACGGTTTAAAGTGGATTCCGAACTACTACAAGCATTCATCGCCCCGTCGGGACTCGAACCCGATACCTGTGGTATCGAGTACCACAGCGCTAGTCACTTGGCCGTCAGGTGCTAATATATACTTAGTAATAATATTATATACTTATAAATAATATATAATTATTATTAAGTATTGTAAATTGAAATATTTCTAAGTTGTAATGGTAATATTTTGCACAATTTTTAAAGATTATATTTAGCCAAAATATGAATAAAAAAAAAAATATGTATCCGAGAGTGCTTTATTTACCACAGTTGAAACCCCGTATGAATGAAATGAGTAAAAGAATTCCTACAGCATTCGTTATTTACGGTATTCTGTTATTATTATATTACGGTATTTTTTATTATATTACTGTTATTTTTATGTTAGTCGAAAGTAAATTTCGCTAACATCAGATTTTTCATTTTGGCGACGACGCAGCGAAACAGCAGTATAAACAATTTCGAAATAAAAATAATAAACGAAATAAAATAAGTGACTCATTTCACTACAAAATGTTTTTTTTTTTTTTTTTGTAAAAACATGGTTTGTAAAAATGTTTTTATTAAAAACACGCTTTATTTAGCAATATTTGGAGATTCACCTAACAGAAAAGTACGCATGTTTTGTGAGCGTAGTGGATCCGTACATAAGCCGATTCCCGTAGTTTACCTTTTAATTAACTTCTAAAAATTATCGGCTTATACACAAACAATATACGGTATACATATATTCATTTATATATTGTAGCATTTTGTCTCATTAGAAGAGTTGTGGCTTATCTTTCCCAAGAGAAAGAGGAATGTATATTCTTTAACAAGTGCATAATAACAACCCAACACTCAAATTTGACAGCAGATAAGCAGTATTGTGGGTAGTTATATTACATGCAATTGATGTTTTGTACTAATGAGAACAACCTGTCACTCAAATCTATTAGCAGATATTCAGTGTGTAATGAGACTCATGAAATTAGCGATTGTCTGTGCGACCTTCACAGGTCGAAACAATTACAGATGGAATATGGACTACACCATGAGTTGTTCCATCGAGATGGGTGATAGATCACGAGCTGAAAAATGTCTACTCCAATGAGAAGTGAGGGAAGCTGCCTCTTTTCTTTTGACTGATTTTCTTAAAGGAAGTTTTTGGAGAAGAAAAGAGAGGGTTCTGCGACGGGTAGATAAAGAGTGTTGTTTTGTGACTGAATAGGCCGGAGTTTCCACCTGTTTACAAAGTGAGCCTCTTGTGATTTCATGTATCACGTTGTGGGAAAATTAAGGTCTCCCTGCAGACTATGCATTTTGAAATTCGACGTCTACTCAAGAACTCTGATAATCTCCGTCCTTGGAGTGAACTGCATCTGTGAATCAAATTTAAATCTTTAATTTTCCATTTTTTGTAAATAATAAATTATAATAACACCGAGTTCTGTATTTGATATATATATATATATATATATATATATATATCAAATACAGAGAGGTATATATATATATATATATATACCTGAAAGTGGCCCTCTTCTTGATTGGTTTGGTTTGTCGATCAACGGTCATCTTGTGCATACTTTGAGCTAAACAGACCGGGACCTACAGTTTAAAGTGGATTCCGAACCACTCACAAACATCCATGCAATCGCCAGGATTCGAACCTGAAGCCTCGGATACCAAAGACCAGGGTGCTAGAAAATTGGCCACCAGGCCGTTCTTGAAGCCGTTATAGGTCTATTATAAGCCGAGATGTTACAATATATAAATAAGTATATATATGCGTGTGAGTGCCATAATTCAGTAATACATGCAATTTATACGATGTAAAAATAATAATTATGCTTTTATCCATTTAGATTAGTTCATATATGAAATTCTAAAAACGTCCTTTGTTATATAATATGAGGAAATAGTTGTAAGATGAATTGTTTTAAAAGTCGTAATGATCGTCACGATAAATGCAACTAATGATTAATATTTTATGAGAACTTTACTCCTGAAGTAAACAAAAAATTCAACTTTACGATTACAAAGGGTGTAAAATAACACTGACACATTCAACAATGGAAAGAAAAAAAAAAAGAATTTTCATTCAAAACATTTACAGTCGAATAAAAAATAAAAACTTAACACATTCATTTATTTAAAAATAATGCAAAATTAATTCAACTCTTTAAAAATTCACCAGTCATTGCATTTCAATTTAGACGTGCTTTGTCTGTCTCTCTTATCTCTCAAGAAATGAATTCCAAACGTCTGCAAAATATTTCCAGAAAACGGTATTTAAACTTATCTTTACAATTTTGAGACGGATATGTATAGGAACTCACATCATCAGACGCAATTCTTGTCATTCTAATGTTTCGTCGTAACTTTTTAATTGATTCTTACATGACACATCTTAATGTGAGATTTTTTTTTTTTCAATAAACACCTCATTTTCCACCGAACCTCTACACGGTGGTTCAATTTAAAAAGGATGCGATAGGAGAGAGTCAGTTCCCTCGACGCCTTATCCGAGGCGGTGATATTCGGTCGTTTCCCATTGTGGAAACATAATACGTCTGATATCATCAAACTTGCTTTTACTGTGCCGCAGGTAAGTCAATATTTGTGTTCTCTCTCGAGAAATAACTTTGCCCAGAGAAAAATATTGGTTTAGTGTTGCGATTTTTAGATGACATTTGTGTTTCTAAAATGTTTTTTCTTTAAATTTATTATTTTGTTTTGTAATTAATGACATTATCACAATTGTAATCAAAACATTATCAGAATCAACAATGTCAAATGTCATTTATTAATAAAATAAGGAGTTAATATTTTTAATTAATGATAATATCACATTTTCAAAAACAAATTAAGGTCTAAATATTTTTAATGTCATAAGGTCTAAATATATTTAATGAATGACATTATCACATTGTCTTATTTTTAAAAACAAATTAAGGTCTAAATATTTTTAATTAATGGCATTATCACATCGTTCTATTTTTAAAAACAATATTTATACAGTCTAAATATTTTTAATTAATGATATTATCACAATGTTTTATTTTTAAAAGCAATGTGACAATACCATTAATTAAGCTCTAAATATTTTTAATTAATGACAATATCACATTTTTAAAAACAATGTAAGGTCTAAATATTTTAATTAAAGACTTTATCACATTATTTTGTTTTTAAAAACAATATAAGGTCTAAATTTTTTAATGTATGATATTATCCCAATGTTTTATTTTTAAACAATATAATGTCTAAATATATTTTAATGAATGACATTATTGCAATGTTTTATTTTTAAAAACAATTTAAGGCCTAAATATAATTAATGACGTTATGACATTATCACATTGTTTTATTTTTAAAAGTAATGTGACAATATCATTAATTAGGTCTAAATATTTTAAATGAATTTCATTATCACATTGTTTTATTTCTAAAGTAATGTAACAATGTCATTAATTAAGGTCTAAATATTTTTAATTAGTGACATTATCACAATGTTTAATTTTTAAAACAATAGGTTGCAATTTCGGATGCATGCTCTTTAAAAATAATTTAATAGTTAAATTTGTAATTCTCAAATTTGGAATGCATTAAAAAAGTGTTTAAAAAACTATTGTTTTTAAAAAGAAAACAAATTAATATCATGTGAAATTTATTTTTAAAAATGTAACCTTTTTACATAAAAGTTTTTTAATGTAAAATATTTATATTAAAAGCATTTAATAGAACAAGCAATTATGTAATAAGTTATAAATGTGGTTGAAATTAATGGATTTAATTTATTATGTAGATTATTAATATTTAATAAATATTTTATATTTTAATTTAAAAACATTGATAATTACGTTAGCTATAATTTATATGAGTTATAGATAAAAATACAAGGACTGGTTTATTAAAACATAACACCCGATTACAATAATACATTATGTATTTTTTTTTTTAAAAATAAAATGACTTAAAATGTAGTTTAAAAGTAATGTTATTAAGAGGGCATATGTATAAAAATTAATATATAACAGAATACAATGAAAAATGTAATATTACATAGATCAAATAATTTTTTTTCTGTTTATAATGTTCCCCTGTTCATTAAATTACATTAAAAAATTTTTAAATTTTGCTATGAAAAGGAAAAAAAACTGTCAAATTTCTTTTGAATTACTTTAAAATTAATTCAAAATCAATTAAATTATTAACAAAAATAAATGAAACTGCTTTCAGAGACAATTGGGTTGTGGTTAAATTCAGTTTCAGTTGAATTTTGTTTTCAATGGTATATTGTTATTTAATCATCAATTGTTCTTTAGAAGTGAAATGTTTATGACACTGATCTGATATCTAATTTATCAGTAGCAATGTGCATTGACAAGATATAAACTGTACCGTCACTTAGACTGCAATCATATCATACGGAAAAGGGGGTAAATTATTATTTTAAAATTAATTATTCTGTTTCCATTACATTTTTTTTTTTTTGACATTTTATATTGTTTTCGTGATAAATTACATCGTACGAGTTAAAATTTTCCAAGATAATTTTTGAAAAAAATTTAATTTAAAATGTTGTTTTGTACAAAATTTATTTAAATCTTTCTTTCAACTTATTTAAATCTTCTTATCAACTTTTGTTATCTGAAAACTTATTTTAAAAACAAATATTTTCGTTCATATGCTATACATCAAACAAATTACAATACATAATGTTGAGTGTCATTTATCAGTAGCAATGTACATTATCAAGATATAAAAAGTGCTGTCAGTTAGATTGCAATCTTAATATACGGAAAAAAAGAGATGAATTATCATTTTAAAATTTAGGATCTGTTTCCGTTACATTTTTTTTTTTTTTGACATTTTATATTTCGTTTTTATGATAAATTACATTGTACGAGTAAAACATTTCCAAGATAATTTAGAAAAAAAAATTTGACTCAAAATTTTACTTTACTAAAATAACTTTCAAAACATGAAAATTTGTTTTAAATACAAATATTTTCATTCATAGGTTATATATCAAACAAATTACAATGCATAATGTTGGGTGTCATTTATCAGTAGCAATGTACATTGACAAGATATAAAAAGTGCTGTCAGTTAGATTGAAATCTTACCATACGGAAAAAAGGGTAATTTATCATTTTAAACCTGTTGATCTGTTTCTGTTACATCTTTTTTTTGACATTTTATATTTTTGTTTTTAGGATGAGTTACATTGTACGAGTTAAAATTTTCAAGATAACTTTAAAAAAAAATATTTAATTTAAAATTTTACTTTTCTGTACAAGTAATTTTTAAAAACATGAAAATTTGTTTTTTAAATACAAATATTTTGGTTCATGTGTTATATAACAAACAAATTACAATACATAATGTTGGGTGTCCTTTATCAGTAGTAATGTACAATGTCAAAATATAAAATGTGCTGTCAGTTAGATTTGCATTGTCATACGGAGAAAAGTTGTAAATTATCATTTTAAAACTGTTGATCTATTTCAGTTACATGTTTGACATTTTATATTTTGTTTTTGTGATAAATTATATTGTAAGAGTAAAAATTTTCCGAGATGATTTTCAAATTGACTCAAAATTTTACTTTCCTATACTAAAAAAATTTTTTTCAAAAACATGGAAATTTGTTTAAATACAAATATTTTGGTTCATATATTATATATCGAACAAATTACAATACACAATTATGTGTGTCCTTTATCGGTAGCAATGTACATTACTGTCAAGATATAAAATGTGCTGTCAGTTGGATTACAATCTTATCATACGGAGAAAAGTGGTAAATTATCATTTTAAAATTAATGATCTGCTTCCGTTACACCTTTTTTTTGACATTTAATACTTTGTTTTTCTGATAAATTAGATTGTACGAGTAAAACTTTTCCAAGATAATTTTTTTTAAATTTAATTTAAATTTTTACTTTTTCTACTAAAAATAATTTTTTAAAAACATGAAAAATTTGTTTAAATACAAATATTTTGATTCATATGTTATATGTCAAACAAACTGCAACACATAATGTTGGTTTTCATTTCCAAATTCTAATATTTCTACGTTAATTTTTGTTATTATTTTGGAATTAATGCTTGAATCTGTCTATGAAATTAAAATTAAATTTTTAAGCTCTAAAATTCAAATGATAATAAAAAATATTTACTTTGAACGATGGATTTGAAAATAAAAATTTGTAGCGTGATTGTCAGCTTCATCTGCTAGATTATAGACTAGATTAGATTAAGAGAACTTTTTGGATGAAAGTAGTCATAAGAATAACTTCTTTTTAAGTAGTCTAATCTAATTAAATAGTTAAATAAATGAAATCTAATAATAATGAATTCTAATATATTTTAAATAAAAGGAGATGTGTATTATTGTATTTTATGTTGAAATAAACCCATTATGTTATTCTCAATTAACATATTGGGATTATTTTAACATAAAAATACAAAAGTACACTTCATTTATTTAATTAGAAAATTTTGTAGAGCTGGATTTCCTATATTACCTTTACTTCTGTATTATTTTAAAAACAAATAAAAAATTTAGTTTCTTTTACAATTGCTGTACAGAATTAAAAAAAGAATCATAGCATTTAATCTTAAAAGAAAAGTATAAATTGACGTATAAATTTTAAATAAGGGGGAAAAAAAGACCCGTTATATATATATAACGGGTCTTTTTTATATATATATATATATATATATATATATATATATTTATATTATATATATATATATATATATATATATATATATATATTTATATTATATATATATATATATATATATATATTTTTATATATATATATATATATATATATATATTTATATTTATATTATATATATATATATAAATATATAAATATATATAAATATATATTTATATATTTATATATATATATATATATATATATATATATATATATATATATATAAGGATCATTTTTCCTATTTAAAGTTATATATATATTGCTTATTACGCAAAAGAATATTTTTATGTTTAATATCTCGCAAATGTACAAGTAAAAAATGTAATAATATTAATATATAATAAAATTGTTTGAATTGATTTGCCATTTCTGAATTGCCTATTTTCACATAAAGATTTTTCCTAGAAAGATTCGTAATCATGGTTTTATAAATAAAAATCTCATACATATTTTTTATTCCATTTCACTGAGTATCAAGTAAAAACTCTTAGAAAAACTCTTAAACTAACTTTTACTCAAATGTAATAAAATTATTTCAATTGATTTACTATTTCTGAATTGTCTATTTTTAGATAGAACGATTCTTAATTATGGTTTTATAAATACATTATAATACATATTTTTTCCTTTTCATTGAGTATCAAGTATTCAAAATGTAATACAATTATTTCAATTGATTTACCATTTCTGAATTGTCTATTTTCAGGTAGAAAGATTCGTCATCATGGTTTTATGAGAAGATTTCAATACATATTTTTTTTACCGTTTCATTGAAAAAAGGTATCTAAACATTGATACAAAATGCCTACACCACGTTCAACATCGGTTGAATCAGACGGCATGGTAAATGTCGAACTGCATCGTGCTGCCAGTATGTCAGAGTCAAATTGCCCAGTTGAATTCACAAAGGAACAGAAAGAAGCCCAACCAGCCAAAAAGGAAGATGTGTTCTCTTACATATCGTCCAAAGCAACGTATTTCTTTTCTGAAATCAGGCAGCTCAATGTCGAAGTGGTCATGTTCCTGTATATGTTCTCATACATGCTGAGATCAGTGTCCTCCACGACTATGATAATGGATAAAGTGTGTCTGTTCCATCTTAATAAATCGCTGGAGATCTGCACGCATTTATCTGAACACGAAGATATTAAAACAGAGGTTGAAAGCATTGCCAACAATTACGCTCTTGCACATTCCATGATTCAGATGATACCTTCTTCAATATTGGCTTGCTTCATAGGAGCCTGGAGTGATAAGTACAGTAGGAAGATACCTATTATAGCTGCTCTTCTGGGAATTATTATAGATGGATTAGGCTCTTCAATATGTGCTGGCGTCTTCCACAGCAGGGTTGAATACTACTTAATACCAGCAATATTCACCGGTTTTTCTGGGGGTTTCATTGGTGTACTAACTGTTCTTTACAGTTATGCGTCGGACATTACGAATTTTAGTAAAAGGACTATGAAGTATGCCATAATGGAAGTGGCTTTTGGCTTATCCATGCCATTAGGAATACTGACTGGAGGTTTTATATCTCGTATTGGTAGTCCTGCAAGTGGCACAGGATATGCCACGATTTTCTTGATATCTACAGCTGGTCATATTTTTGGACTGGCTTGGGTGCTGTTTTTCCTGAAGGAAACTAAAGGCTTGGACAATAATGATAGTTGGAAAGTCAAGTTCCGAAATCTTTGGTCTACGCAGCCAGTTATTGAAAGCTACAAAGCGACTGTCAAGCTGAGGCCCAATAGAGGACGGGAGCAGATTTTATTTCTAATACTCGCCATGGGCATTGTCGTTTTAGCATTCGCATGTAAGTACCGTATTTCATTTTACAATATAACAATTGAATGCCAATATGGTTAGTGATATTGAATGCAAAACTATTTTTGTGAGTTTTTATTTATTTATTTTATTATTATTGAGATCGTATGAAGTCGTTTTGTACCAGAAGCTAGAGTGTTTTTCTAATTAAATAAGCAGTTTGTGTAAGATTAAATTATTACTCATGCAAATCTTTCACAACAAATCTTGAATATTTGGAAACATTAAAAATTAAATGAGTTTGTGAGAATTTAGTCTCACAAAAAAAAAATTCAATCTTTTTAATATAGTTTAGAGATGAATATGCTATGTATTATTTTATTGAGAGATTTATTACGAGTATTATTTTATTCTGTAGCATTCAGGATTATAAAGACATCGCAGCACTTTATATTTAACTGACCAATAAATTGGCGATTAACTTTAGTAATGGTCGTTATTATGGGAATTTTTTTTCTTAAATGCCAATATGAGAAAAAATTCCCACCGATAGAGAAAAATATCAGAATTTTCAACGTTTCCAAAAAAAGACCCATTCTTGGAATCCATTTAACATGATCCATGGTTTCCAAGACAGGAGAAGTCGCCAAGTTCTCGAAAGCTTCCATTTTGAAAATTTAAACCGAGTTCGAAGTCCTTTACGAAAGAAATAATAATGGGAGACAATAATCGTATCAAGAAATAGAACTGAACATGTGGAAATCTCAATACATATATGCGGGACATACAATACATTTAATCTTCCATATAATATGTATGTGCGGGTCATATATTACATACAATACGTATGTGGGAAATACATTTCATATAAATCTTCCATACAAGTATATGCGGAAACATACAATACGTATATGCGGGACATACAATACATAAAAACTTCCGTACAATACGCATATGCGGGACAGTTGCCCTAAAAGTTCTCACGCAATACATATATCGAAATTTATACATCGATATCCACCTGAAGGCTGTTTGCAATATGCATAAGTAGAACACGGAACCCAGTGATGTTGAAAAAAATGAAAAGGAAGAAAAAAAGAAATTAATAATAGTCTTAGATATTCTACTACTGGATAAAAATTAAAAAATAATATTTTCTCGAATTATATATATATATATATAACTTTTACTTACAGCTACTGCAGGAATAAGCTATTTGTACACTCATCACATGTACAATTGGGATAATGCTACTTATTCCACTGTAAGTTCACTATTCTCAATCACTGGTACGATATGCATGTTCATAACAGTTCCTATAGTTAAGAAGATGGGCTTTGATGACCCTACTTTGGGGATCGTGGGCACTGCGTCGCTGGTCGGCAAGTACATTGCTTTAGGTCTCGCCATGAAAAAGGAATCTATTTCTTGGTGAGTATTTGCATATTCGTTGAGGTAAATATTTTATGCTCTAATTTATGTTAATGTATTACATACAATTACGAAATCATGATATTTTAATCAGTTTCATTTTTAATAGCAGGATAAAAAAAAAACAGGATTTCCTAAGCTACGTGACTTATTCATAATCAATATATATATATATATATATATATATGCTGGCTCTCGGTTCACAATTGTTGGTTTCGAGACTCGGATATGGCATGGATGTTTGCAATGGTTCGGAATCCACTTTTAAACCGTAGTTCCCGTTTTAATGTGACTGAAAGCCCTACTCCTTAAAAGGAAAACATCTCCTGTTTCGGAATCTGTCAGTAATAATCTGCCTTAGCCCACAATGGGGCTGTTGTATGATTAATATATATTAGCAGAACCCAGCATAGCATTTTTTGTCCTTCCAAAAACATGCATTGTAGAAAATTACATATCTTGAATATATTCACCATTTTTCCAATATATGCGGAAGACTTTAGCATTTTGTTAGTAATATTATCTGCACCAGGTGCTTTCTTAATTTTTAGATTATTAATATATTCATAAAGAGTAGAGACTTTAGTGTTAGTAACTTTATTTGGATTGGTTATTAATTTTAATGAAATGATAGAATTACTAACAGTAGTATTAGTAGCAGGATTAGAAATGTTATTAATTTGGAACTGATCCTGAAGGCTATCCATGAGAAGATTTGATTTATTAATATCATTAATAATAACCCTAGAAGTCGAACTTTTAAATTTGCAACTTTAATGTTGCTACCTTTTAATTTCTTTATAGCCCACCGAATAGAGCCATCAGATGGTTCCAGAGCCTGAATACGATTAGTCCAAGAGGTTTGCGCAAATTCATAAGTGATACAGCACCATTTGGTGGCAAAGTAACAATAAAATTGACTGCGCAAACCTATTTTCCATGCTCGAATACATAGTATGACTAATTTTCATGACGATTAGTTGAACTGTATAGAAGTTGATATACAGTTGATATATAGTTGTTCATTTGGTGGCATCTTACAACAAAGAAGATAGCATAGGAACATTCTCCATGTTTTGTCAAACACACACAAAAAGTTTCATCAAAATCGTTTAAAAGGAGTTTTGTGACAAACACGTTCAGAAGAATTCTATATATATACTAGAAGACCCGGCCACGCGTTGCTGTAGCTTTCTTGTATTTCGTTCAATTATTAGATACTATAATTGGTATTGTTAAGGAAGTGATTGGTAAAGAATGATGAAAAGATCAAATTAAACTTCAACGAATAGAAAATGTTTAATTTTTATTAATTTAATGAATGAGGTAGATAATGTTGATTTTTAACACTGTTTTTATAATTATTTTACCTAATTTAATTTTTAATAATCATTACTTTCATTTAACTAAGAACTAAGCGATGAACACTATTTCTTGTTAATCTGTCTTTCGTCAAAATAAATAAATTCGATGGTTTTCCAATACGTGAGCATGCAACATACAGCTGCCCATGGGAGAAACACGGATTCTCCAAGTCCAAGCCACAAATAGCCGTTGTCTGCCCTTGCGACTTATTTATTGTCATCGCAAAAGCCAAACATATCGAAAATTGTAGACTTTTGAAAGGTATTGTAGATTCTGATGGTATCATAGGTAGGTACAGGACGACTTCGCCTTTAAACTTTCCAGTCAATATCGTTGCTTCAAGTACGTTTCCGGTAATTCTTCTGGTGACAAATCGTGTACCGTTGCATAATTTTGGTGGATTTAAGTTACGCAATAGAATGATCGGTGAACAATTTTCAGACGAAGATTGTGTGACGGCATTCCTGGCATATCCAGAGAATTTAAAAATTCAATCAGAAAATTGACGATCTGGTTTTCATCAGCAATGGTGTCGATTGACTTAAAAGTCATCAGATTTTTTTTTTTTTGTTTGTTCCAACGCAGCTGGCAACCACTCAGACAATTGCCTTTAATGCCTTAAGGCAAGGGCTGCACAAACGTTACTCGCTTAGCACTACCCAGGAGGTGCATGCAACTTGAAGATAGCCACGGACGCGGAGTAACAATACCCCCGCAACGCTCGACGATCCTGTTAGACCGGGACCTACGGTTTAAAGTGGATTCCGAACCACTACAAACATTCATGGCACCGCCGGGACTCGAACCCGAAACCTGTGGTACCGAGCGCTAGCCACTCGGCCATTCAGCCCCTAAAAGTCATTAGATTGCCTGGCAATAAATTTTGTATTTGACAGTTAATTTCATCAACATCAACATTTTTTTGCTGCCAAAATTGCACGATTACTGAGCCAATTATGGTCTAAGTGATTATTAAGAATATCCGGAAATACACTCTCAATTAATTCATTTTTGAATGAACAACAGAGCAGAAATTGTCTGGCAATTGGATGCATTGCATATTTTGATGTAGTCTGATTGTACCGTTTCCAGTATCCAGTAATTGATTTGAAAATACTTGTTCCAATGGATCATTATGTAATTGTACTCGCATATTTATGGTCAATCGAAGTGTTTCAACGTTTTTCCATAAAAATGATTGTTTCAAACATGCGTTAATCTCATCAGCAAACGTAGAGCCAGGAATGACAGGTAATGTGGCCAAAAATTGATACTGTTACAAAACATGACAACTCAAAATCAAATCAATATTTTTGAAATTTCTAAGTTTGTATTTGTTTGTACTAACATTTTACAGGGAATAGACCTCTGGTAAATTTATATCTTTATTATTTTTTTGTGCTAGTTTAAATACTGTCGACACAAAATTCTTTCAAAATTTGCATGTAACTCAAGCTTAACATTTAAAATAAAAAATATTTATGTAGCTATAATCATTTCAGAGGTTTATTATCTGTAAACATTTATGAAAAACATAAATACAAAGTTTTTGTAGCATTTGGATCAAAATTACTTGTGTTATGGTGTTGCACATGAAAACAAAAAGCATAAAAATTCATTCTGAGAAAAAGCTAAAAACAACTTTTAATTAGAGATATTAATTTTAAAAATGCTGTAAATATATTAAAATGCCATTTAATTATCAAGTTCATAGTCTTATTTATTAAAAAATATAGTTTTATTTTCCCCCAAAGCTCTAAATATTTTCTGAGCTTTGTTTTGAAAAAGTTAAAATTTGCTCGACAAAATTTTTTTTTACAACTTCCTCCTATTTGCAAAGGCTTTTTAATATGAAATGACCTGAATTTAAAATATCTAGCCTTTTTGCAAGTGTTTTGATTAAATATATTCAAAACCTTTGAATTTCACATAAAATATCAACTTTAACTATTTTTTATACAATTTATTCTTTAAAATATGGATAAACATTGCAAAAATGTGAAATTGTGATATTGTTGCAAAACTTGATAATTCAAAAATAAATAAAACATGAATAGTTTTTCCTTTGCAAGTATTTTTATGCTGGGAATATCCTTATGTAGGTAATATACTGTTTTCAAATTTATATCTTAATTATTTATACATTTTTGTATGCTTAAAGTTTGTCGACACAAACTTTTTTTTTTTTACAAATTTACAAAAATTCTTAGTTTAAAAACTGAAATAAAACTAATTTATGAATTTAGGTTAATTTCCATGTTCTATTCCTTTCATACATTTAAAGAAAACTTTTACATGAAGTTTCAAAGCATTTAGAACAGAAATATTAGTATTATGGTGTTTTGAATGAATACAAAATGCATAAAAATTCAAATAAGAAATAATTAAAACCAACTTTTAAATGTAAATAAAAACAAATGTACATACATAAAAATGTTATTGAACTTTAAATTCTCCTTTATTAATATAAACAATCTTATTTATTTGTTTAAACACTTATTTATTTGTTTTGTTTTTTTTTAAATAACTTCCAATTTAAAAGTACCATTTATCAATTTTTCTTCGACAATATTCAAATCACTCAAATTTATAACTCAAATTCTTTGTTTTTCAAATAACAAAAGTTTTTTTTTTTTAAAAAAATGTCCTTGATTTTCAACTTGCAACTATTATAATACCTTATATAAAAATTTTAATGTTATCATTATATCAAATAATTGCAGAGTTTACTTCATTTTCACACTTTTCAAAAAAATCTTAAAATTCATCATATTTCTTTAAAATTATATTGTCTATATTATATTATCTTGCAGATCACATTTCATTTTAGAATTCTTAATAAAATAAAACACATGTTGACAAACTTTAAGCATAGAAAAGTTCAATGTTTTGATTCACAACTTTTCATTCCATATATTTTATTCAAATTCAAATTCAAATTTAGAAAATGTGTTTTTTCTTCTTCACAAAAAATGTTTTATTATTTTATGATGAAAGAAATCACAAAACAAATGGAAAAGTTAATGAGCTTTAAATTCTCCTTTATTAATATAAACACTTATTTAGTTGTTTTGTTTTCTTTAAATAACTTCCAACTTAAAAGTACCATTTATCAATTTTTCTTCGACAATATTCAAATCACTCAAATTTATAATTCAAATTCTTTGTTTTTCAAATAACAAAAGTTTTTTTAAAAAAAAAATGTCCTTGATTTTCGACTTGCAACTATTATAATACCTTTTATAAAATTTTAATGTTATCATTATATCAAATAATTGCAGAGTTTACTTCATTTTCACACTTTTCAAAAAAATCCTTAAAATTCATCATATTTATTTAAAATTATATTGTCTATATTATATTATCTTGCAGATCACATCTCATTTTAGAATTCTTAATCAAATAAAACACATGTTGACAAACTTTAAGCATAGAAAAGTTCAATGTTTTGATTCACAACTTTTCATTCCATATATTTTATTCCAATTCAAATTCAAACTTCGAAAATAAAAAAAATATTGATAATCAAATCAGGTAATACTTACATACATTTGATTTATTTCGCATAGAAATAATATAAATTTCATACAATATAATTTTCACAAAATTTAAAGTAGAACATAAAACAATAATATTCAGAACATGAGAATTTTACGGTTATGTAGTACAGGCATCAAGACACAGCGCCATCTAAAAATAGTCATTATATTGTTCGAAAAATGAAGCTACGAATTCCTCTAATTGCGGTATTGCAACCCTAAAGAAATTGGCGAAAATTCAGGGTTGCAAGATTGGCGCCTTCCTCAATGCTAGATTTTAACCGATTTTGCATTTAAATACAAAAAATCTGAATAAAAACTATCCTATGTCTCAAGTTGGAACAAAACACACATATAAAAAAAAAAAAAAAAAAAGTTACAATCGGATGGTTAGTTTCGGAGTTCATCGCGAACAAACATCGTGACACGAGAATTATATATAATAGATATACAGAGGGGCCTGATGGCCGAGTGATGCCACAACTTTCGGCTTCGTGCGTCTGCTGTGCCATGTTTGTTTGTAGTGGTTCGAATTCCATTTTAAACCGGGTCCTGATCTAATATATACATATATAAATATATGAAAAAATGTAATGTAAACAAGTACTATAAAAACAAATTTAAAGTCAATTCTTACTTTTTTTTTTTTCACTATATTGCAGAAAAGACCTTTATAAATAAAGTTGAAATTTTGAAAATTTTTAATTGAAAGTTGAAGTTTTTTAATGTGAAAATTATTAAAAATATCTACTTTGTTTATTTAATATCGATAGATTCCTTATAAGTATTTTCAAAGTATTTTAAATATCTGTAACACAAGTATATTTAAATGCTATATGTAATATATTAAAAACTATATCTAATTATTTAGCCGTTTAACTATAAAAAATAATTTAATATATAAATAACCTAAATCATATTGTCATTATTTTCCATCAAAATATGCAGTTTTTAATCAAATATACATCAAAATATGCAAGTTTAATAATTTGCTTAAATTCTGAAATTGATTATTAAGTATGAGGAAAAGTGATTTTTGAAGCATAAGAAAAGCTATTAAATATTTGAGAAAAAAAAATTTAAAGGTAAATATTTTAGCACATATAAGAAAAGGACTGTTACAGTGTGATTCGTGCTGTGACTTATGTCATGTCTTCATGACGTTATTATGTCATGAAGAACTTCTAGTGCTTCAATATAGGACAGGAATAATTTTATCATACATACTATCTAGGAGCTTAATAAATGGAAGTCATGTAGTTCACAATTTAAAAGTTTAAATTGTAATTAATATTTATTTGTTAAAACATAAATACATGGATTGTTTTAATGTGAAAATTTGATTTTTCTTCTCAGCAAATTTTATCGGACTCTTGGGATCGCTTGCAACTTTGGCTGGTAGGTCCAGAATATCTAAAGTAGCGTCGAAAAATGATATAGGTAATAAAATTTTTAAAATTTTTAATTTTTTTTTTCCTAATATTTTTTTTTTTAATTTTTCATATTTAATTTTTTTATCAACTTCTGTAATTTTCTGTAGAAATGCTTATAAAAATCGAAATGACTTTCTTCTTTTTTTTTTTTTTTGAGATAGTTTTGAAAAATCATAAGGTAAATTAAAAATGTTAAAAGCATATTACATTCATATAAGCATTATACAGTAATATCATTACGAAATTTTGTTTTAGCTTTATTATTACAATTTAACTTCATTTTAGCTTTATTACTGATTTTATTAATAAAAATAAAGCTAAAATCTTAAAAATTAAATAAAGAGATTAATTATGTACTAAATTTCATGTATAATTAAAATTACAGGTTTTGGAGGAAGAATTTTTAAATCCATAAAACTTTGTGAGTTGAAAATTTAAGCACTAACTATATTAAATGTTATTTTTAAATTATGTCCGTATGCATAATTACATTAATTTTATTTGTTCTTAACGAAAATAGTAAAATATTGTTTTAAAGTCTCAATTTCGCCAAGTAAAAAAAATGGCGCCAACCAACACTGTTGGCGACCACGACCAAATTTAAGCACTAACTATATTAAATGTTATTTTAAATTATGTCCGTATGCATAATTACATTAATTTTATTTGTTCTGAACGAAAATAGTAAAATATTGTTTTAAAGTCTCAATTTCGCCAAGTAAAAAAAATGGCGCCAACCAACACTGTCTGGCGACCACGAGCGCAATATACTAACAAACAAGGTTGCCGTATTCATCTGAAATGTTTATGAGCATTACACCACATTTTCGTACAACAACGCAGGTTTGGCGACTTTGCGAAAAATGAGTCCTAAAATATGGTTTAAGTAATTTTATTCGTAATCAGAATGTTACTGGCTATTCATTGGGCTTTTATTAAAACTTTTGTTTACAGGTAAAGTGTTCGCCTTTCTGACTTCAGCAGAATCCATACTTCCGCTCGCTTCGACGGCAGCAGTATCTCAGATTTTCAACAAAACACTGAAAACTTATGCCGGAACCGTTTATTTAATAATAGGTGGCTTGCTTGTCATATCCTTAGCAGTTTACATGTAAGTCAGATTTTCAAAATATTCCTTTTAATGTAATTGTTTGTTGAAATTTTTTTTTTTTTTTATTTATTCACAATAACTATACTTTTGGTTGATTTCTGACCTGAAAACTATCCTCAGTGCCCCAAAATAAAATTATTCCACTTCAAATATAATTATTATTTTAATTCTTGTATTCATTATAAAAGAGGAATTTCAGGCAAGATATTTAGATATGGGTCTAAGGAATAATCAGGTGATATATTTGCATTAATTAAATACGCATTGTATTACATTATTTAAATTTTTTCATCTAATTTTTATTTTAATATAATATAACTTTATGAATTTCAATTATTAAAAATTAAATTATTTTTAATGCAATTAAAATCCCTCTAAAATGGCATTTCCTTCCCTATGATGCCGCTCTTTTAGAATTCGTTTGATTCCAATGCTATAGGTAATTGAATAGTAGATATATTATAGCAGAAAGAAAATAAATTATAAGTAAAATAGTAAGGCAATTGTTTGATCAAAAGACAATGTAATCAATTCTATTTCATTAGTATTTGTTAATCATTTCCATTTATACAGAGCTATTCAACGGTCAAGGGATAAATTTGATAGGTAGTACAGCTTATTAAAACATACATTTTTGTTCAAGAATGTAGGATCAGAAGTAATGCGTTGAGGCACGAACACAAAAAATGAGACATGAAAAGAAAGACATCGTTTACTTACATCATCATTGCAAATTGCTTCTTTGATTTCAATGGTTACAATAAATGCTCAAAATGGCGGCCACCAACAGCAACACATGCTTTGTAGCGAACAGTTCCAAAGATGCCACTCATTTCGTAGCCGCAGTGGATAGCCGAGCAATGAGGTCCTCAACTTAGTCAACTGGAGACTCGTAAATGAAAATACAGTTGCAAACACAGAGTAAGAATAAAATAGAGTGAGCATCGGGGTTGTCAGATATTGGACTTGAAACTCGTCACGAGACTGGTGTCTGTTGGGGCATTGTACCGGGCTGTTGCGAGAAATTCGTTTGAAAGCGTGTTCGTTCTTCAATGCGTCCCTTCCGACCCTACTGTCCCATCAAAAATCATGTTTTAATGATCTATGCTCAAAGTTTGTCTCATGATCGCTTGAATCATCCTGTATATATATATTAAATTTAAATTTCAGTTAATTTTATGATTTAATATTAAAGAAAAATTAGTAAATTTTTATATTGTATTACTGAAGTAAGTATTTTATACATTAACTTACGATAGCATTAGATTTTAATAAACATCCTAACTCTATTAATTTTCTAATAAATTGTTTTAAAAATATTTCTGAGTTCATAGTTTCATTTACATTTAACTCAAGGACTTCACAATAGAATGTTTAATTACAGGGAAGCTTTTCTACATAACAATTAATGTAAATGAATTGCAAAGATTTTAATATTATTCTAAATATTATATGATTCATATTTTTCCATTTGTTTTAAAAAGTAATTCCTAATGGTTCCTTTCTTAATACTAAAAAGGATGACTTCAATGACGCATTCCTTTTTGAAGCTTTATCTTTTTAAAAATTCTATGAAGGCTATAGCTACTATCTCAAGATTTTTTTATACCCAGTATTGTATAATGTTTCTTAACTAAATCGCATTGTAATAATAATTTTAATTTATGTTTGTCAGCAAATAAAATGTGTATTCGTACAAGATATATAAAATTGCACGCATGTAAAAATAGAATTATAATTATTTCCAAGAATGTTAGAAAATAAGCAAATTGTACAAAAATTTATCTTTGTCATTTAGATGAGAATGTCAGAGATAAAAATCGCAATCGGAATTTTTCAGTGGTATCAATGGTAAATTTTTATGCAAAATAAGGGTTTCGAAATAATTGTCAGATGCCAGTTTCCTGCCAAGTTATTATTTGGTATTTTATAATTATCGTTAAGAAATAACCTTGACAACTTTTTTTTTTTTTACCAACTTTCGGATTAATAATGTCCTTGTCGTTTCGGCATCTGACAATGATTTTGAAATCATTATTTTGCATAAGAACTTACCTATACGGTCAAGCACTGACAAATTCCGATTCCGATTTTTATCTCTGACATTCTTATCTAAATTGCAAAGATAAAGTTTTGTACAATTTGCTTTAATGACAATTTCGTCTGACTTTATTTTTAAGTTAAATTTATAATGATGTATAAAGAAGACGTTATAAAAAAGAGCCCATGCTGAAATGACGGGAAAATCGTCACATCCCGAGGTCTCCTGCCAAGTTATTATTTGGTATTTTATAACTATTGTAAGAAATAACCTTGACAACTTTTTTTTTTACCAACTTTCAGATTAAGAAAAAGTACAAAGTATTATTAAATAGAAATCTTACTTAAATAATCATACTTTACCCAAAAGTATTATTAAATAGAAATCTTTTTTATCCGTCCTTGATTTTAATAATGCAATCTTCAGTTTCCTGTATTTCTGAATGAAAATCTTTCCGTTCAATTAATTTATGACAAATATGTAGACATGCTTAAATATTATATTGTTAGGTTAATGTAAGAATAATGATAAAGTAAATCATTTCAATACCCAGTTGCGTTATCTAATGATATTAGTTGTAATTAACCCGACTCGTAGCTCAGTGGCAACGTGCGGTGAGCATTAGGGCTGAGGCTCAATGTGCTAGCGGCTTTGTTGTAGACACTGTTTCAAAAAACGAGAAGTTGGGATGTTCAGCATCTTGCCTCGTGAGTCGTACTACCTGGTGGGAGTTTTCTGTGTTTTCTCACGTACCATATCGAAATGCGAGATAGTACCCCCTAAAAGGCACTGCCCTCCTTCTTCAGCGTCACGGAGATACCTACGGGTGCTCTATCTCAACAGAAGCTTCCCCCACATACACCCTTTCCCTCCTGCATGAGACTGCACGGGTTCTTGGACTTGGTCTAGATGTTGCAGTTTATCATGTGGAATAAAAAAAAAAAAGTTGTAATTAAAATAATAAATAAAATGTTGAAAAGCAATAAGTCTCTTTAAATATATTTATGGGTAAGTCAAATTTATGTTATCTAACGCATTTGAAAAACGGAAATAGCATATTCGCATTTAATCTAGATTTTCAAGTTAAGACAGTATCAATGATTTAATTTATACTGACATTACTAAGCATTAATGTATTGGACTTAAAAATTGACAAATTCTCAGATATTAAATACCTAATTGTTTAAATTATAAATCTAAACTGGCATGTCTTTTTGTACATGTACTTTGCTTTGCCTTATTTGTAGCTAGTTATTCTGCATAGTTCCCATAAACAAAACAAGCTTTTTTTATATATATAACACAAATGTTATATTTGTAATAATAGATTATTTAAATATACGTATCCTTATATCTGTATACATGGCCTAATGGCCGACCAGATGATCGGTACCACAGGTTTTTGGATTCGAGTCCTGCGGTGCCATTGATGTTTGTAGTGGTTCGAATCCATTTTAAACCGTAGGTCCCTATCTAACATGATCGTAGAGCATTGTGGGGTTAGTTTTACTCGCGTCCCTAGCACACCTTCAAGCTACACATGTCCTCTGGGTAGTACTAAATGAGTTACAGCGGTGCAAACCCTTCCTTATGGCATAAAGATTAACTGTCTCTGTATTACCAGCTGCTTTAGAACAGCAACATATATATTAAATTTCAGTTAATTTTTTGATTTAATATTAGAAAAAAATAAGTGCATTTTTATATCGTATTATTGAAATAAGTACTTAACTTATGATAGCATTAGATATTAATAAATATCGTAATTTTATTAATTATTTATCAAAGTTATTTCTATCAAAATTATTTTAAAAATACTGAGTGTTTACAAGCTATTTCCCATAGTTTTGTTTATTTTCATCACGACACGTTGAAGACATTAAACTCAAGTGCTTCACAATAGAGTGTTTTATTACAGGAAAGCTTTTACTGCATAAAAATTGATGTGAATGAATTGCAAGGATTTTAATACAATTCTAAATATTCTATGATTCTTAATTTTTCCATTTGATTTAAAAACTAATTCCTGATGGTTCCTTTTTTTATACTAACAAAGGATGACTTCAATGTCCCATTCCTTTTTGATGCTTTATCTTTTAACAAATTCTTCTATCTCAAGGTTTTTTCTATATCCAGTATTGTATAATGTTCTTAACTAAATCGCATTGTAATAACAGTTTAATTTTTGCTTGTCAGCAAATAAAATATGTATTTGTACAAGATATATAAAAATATGCAAGTATGCAAAAAAAAAAAAAAGTGTTATGATTATGTCCCAGAATGTTGGAGAAAAAGCAAATTATACAAAAATTTATGTTTGTCATTTGATAAGAATGTCAGAGATACAAATCGCAGTCGGAATTTTTTAATATCTGATCGTATGCGTAAATGCTTATGCAAAATAATGGTTCTAAAATCATTGCGAGATGCTGTTTATGATAATTTCGCCTGACTTTATTTAAAGTTATTATTTATAATGATGTATAAAGAAGGCGTTATAAGAAAGGGCCCATGCTAAGGGCATGGAAATGACGTCACACAGTGAGGTTTCCTGCCTAGTTATTTGGTATTTTATAACTGTTGTTAAGATATAAGCGCCTGATGGCCAAATAACTAGCTCTCTGGGGCTCGGTGCCACAGATTTCTGGTTCGAAAACCGGAGGGATTATGGTTGTTTGTAGTGATTGGGAATCCACTTTAAACCGTACGTTTCGGTCTGATATGACTGTAGAGCTTTGGGCGTAGGGCTGACAGCCCTATTTCGTGAAAAGAAATCCTCTCCCGCCTCGAAATCTGCCTGTGGACAAACGGCCTTGGCCCACCATGGGGCTGTTGCGCCAATGATGATGACGAAGATGATATTTATTAAACAATTATTTTGAATAAAAGAGAAAAGATAAAGATGATAAAGAATTTTTATTTAAATTTAATTTTTTAATTGAGTTTTCCTTATTAAACGATATACTCTTATTAATATCGTCTGGCCTACATCTTGATAAGCAAGGACATATATGAGTTTTGAAATTTTTGAAAGTGTTGGATTTATAGAAAAACCTATAATTTTTGCAGCTTATAAAGATAAACCATAAAACCAGAGAAACCAAATAAAAAAGGGTACAAAAGTTAATTTGAAAAAATATAGAAGACTAAATTTAACTTGAAAAGTAAACGAGTGGTAGGAATATTTTAATTTTTTTTTTTTTTTTCAATTTACAGGTCTGAACTTAAATACAAAATAGTTTAAAATATGTTAATTAATTTAAATTCATTCAACATTAAGATCATAAAAGGGATCACTCGATTATTAGTAAGGTTGTATGTATGATTCATATAGTAAATTAATCATTACTATAGAAAATTTGTAAAAAAAATGTATGTTTTATTTAGTTAATATCCTCTCTTAAAAGAGATGAAATAAATTTTTTTTGTCGGTTTCAGAGCCAACTTTTTCGAGTTAAATAATCATTTTAAAAGTGACCTTGAAAGAAAATATTATTCCTACCTTTAATGAAGAACACTCAGCTTCATTACTTTAATGAGTAACTTTCATCTCTATCTGTTGCCATGACAAAGGGTTATGCAAACTCACTGCCCTACATCATTTCTTTGTGGATAAGGAATGTAATCTGTGCCAATCTACGTATCTGATTTATTTTTTAATAAAATGGATGTGATTGTCGATAATTGCAGAGTGCTTTTTTGAAGATTTGTTTAATGAAATCTCGTGATACATTTTCCTCTAGAATGAACACGTCTCATTATTAATAAACACATAAAAAAAGAAAATGTTTTTATAGATCAAATATTTTAATCAAAATTTCTCTTTAGATTAGAGAAGTTGATGGAATGAAACTTTTATTTATTTATTTTTTTGGTTTTGTTTTGCTTTAATTATTTGTTTTTATTTCAATGTGTTCTTCGGTTTTATTTTTATATATTTAGAATAAAAACAGAAATTTCTCTTATGAAATTTTGACCAATGTAATAAGCAATATTTTACTACAGCAATTATAATAAGCAATATTTTAATACAAAAACTGTAATAAGCATTTTTTACAATATTTATTATTTACTATTATATTACTATTTTTTACAATATTTACTATTCTTAGCACTAACTAAAATGTCACTTAAGCTTTGTGTTTTTTTATATTAAGCTTTCTACCTTATGGAGTGTTAAAATGTTATGTTAATTGTCATTATGTGAGCCTATTTTCATTAAACGACCGACATTTTCCTTAATTAAGTTAACTAAAGTAAAAAAACATATATTTCCATTGAAGCCTGGCAACAGTGGCCCATGTCCTCAAGCAGCATATATATTATGAACATTTCAAGTAATAAATCAATTATAACGGCACGCAGTAAATTGAATTCATTTTTGGCTTTTTAATTTGAAATTTTCATTTTTACAATAAATTGAAATTTAAGTACTGAAACATGCTTTTACTTTACATGAAATGCTTTTATAAAAAAGTTAAATCAAGTTTCTCTTCCAGTTGGCTTGCCCGACTTCCTGCAGCTAACTATGAAGAGATGTATAATAATCCAGAAACAAATGAAGAACCCGAAGAAGAAAAGCCCAAGGAAAAGAAAGCGATTGAAGCGATTGGAGAGAAAAACGGCGTGTAGAGTACTAATAACTGCATCTACCCTCATCTACTAAATTTACACAAGCCGCATATATTACTTATTCATAGAAAAACAAATAGCATCGTTTGAAAAGCTAGCCCGCATATTGATAGCAATTTACAATCCATATGCGTGTTATGCTTCTTTTTTTTTGTTATGTATTTTAAGAAATTTTAATGAACATATCTTCATCAAAAATTGATATTTAAACTTTTTCATGTCAAAAAAATTATCATTAATACAAAATCACTTAAATTATGAATTATTTTTTTAACAAACGAATTCACGCAGACTTTAAAGGGCATATTGCCAATATCATCCAATAAAATAATCGTTAATCTAATTTCAAGTAATTTTTTTTTCTATTGCATTGGCAACTTATCATTTAAAGTCTAAATAAATTTATTTGTTTAAAAACATAATCTATAATTGATCAAAATTATTATGCTTTTAACAAACATTCATTCAGACCTTAAATGGCATATTGTCAATTGCATAGAAAAAATAATGATTAATAGAATTTCACGTATATTATAGATTATTTTCTAACAAATAAATTCACTCAGACTTTAAATGGCATATTGCCAATATGCAAAGGAAATAAACATAAATAGAATATCGTAAATTATAGATTATGTTTTTAACAAATTCATATAGATTTTAAATGGCATATAGCCTATGTCATCCAAAGAAATGATCACTAATAGAATATCAGGTATATTGTAAATTATTCTTTTAACAAACGAATTCGGACTTTAAATGGCATATTGCCAAAGCTATAGAAAAAAAATATAATTAATAGAATTTCATGTAAATTATAGATTATTTTTTTAACAAACGAATTCCCTTAACCCTTAAATGCCCATCGATAATGTCATCTAAAGAAATGATCATTAATAGAATATCACTTACATCATAGATTATTTTTAATAAACAAATTCACTCAGACTTTAAATGGCATATTGCCAATATACAAAGAAATAATCATTAATTGAATATCGTAAATTATATATTATGTTTTCAACAAATTCACTTAGACTTTAACAGGCATATTGCCAATAAACAAAGAAATAATAATTAATAAAATATGGTAAATTACATATCACGTTTTTAACAAATTCACTTAAGACTTTAATTGCCATATTGCCAATAAACAAAGAAATAATCATTATTAGAATATCGTATATTATAGATTATGTTTTTAACAAATTCACTTAGACTTTAATTGGAATATTGTCAATGCCATCCAAAGAAATGATCACTAACAGAATATCATGCACATTATAAATTATTCTTTTAACGAACAAATTCATTAAACGGCATATTGCCAATGAGACTTTTATATTAGTTCTGTATAAATTTCTTTTTAGAATTATTTGATATATATGTATTATTTTTTTTAATATTTTAATGTATATGAAAATAATATTTACATGTAAAACGGCACTGTTTGTATTTATACACATTGTATTTGTTTGAAATCATTTAAATAAATATTTTAATCTTTATTTGTGTTGCAGAGTTTTCTGCTTTAATATGATTTTTCCGTATATAAGGAAACACTTCCTTTAATGTTCCTGCATATTTGCTTTCATAATTTTGTAATTTATTTTGTTAATCCTTGAAACTTTCAAATCAATCAGTAACTAAATTTTTTTTTTTCTTTTATTTAAGATTTACTAAGCAATTAACAATAAAACACAAAATGTATTAAAAATCTGAAAACTTAAAAATGATAATTTAATCTTTTAAGTTAAATTTTTTATGCTGCATTTCGGCAAATTAAGTTTTGTATGCTTTTATTTGGTTTCTCTGGTTTTATTCATCATCTTTATAAGCTACAAAAATAGGTTTTCCTTTTAAATCCACCACATTCGAAAATTACAAAACTCATATCTGTTTTTAATGTTCTTGCTTATCAAGATATAGGTCAGACGACATTAATAAGACGATATCGTTTATTAAAGAACACTAAATTAAAAAAATTAAATTTAAATAATTTCCATTAAAGTAACTTTTATTGAAAATATTTGTTTAATAGACAAGCATAAATTTAATCATTTGAAATAAGTTTCTTATAATAATAATATCTTATATTTTTGTTTCTTGTCCCACTTGGTAGAGACACATCTAGACTAAGTCCAAAACCCCATGTGGTTTCATGGAAGGAAGGAAAGGGAAGCAGCTTCTGTTGTGATGGAGCACCCGTAGATAGAAATCTGACTTGACTCCGAGTCGCTGACTTTCTACGGGATAGGGTTGTCAGCCCTAGGTCCAACGATCTACTGTCATATTAGACCGGGACCTTCGGCTTAAAGTGGATTCTGAACCCCTACAGATATACAGGGAACCGACAGGTCTCGAACCCAAAACATGTGGCACAGAGCGCTAGTCGCTCAGAAATCAGGCCCCTACTTCTTAACAACAGTTATAACATACCAAATAACTAGGCAGGAAACCCCACTATGTGACGTCATTTCCATGTCCTTAGCATGGGTTCTTTCTTATAACGTATTCTTTATACATCATTATAAATTTAACTTAAAGTAAAGTCAAACGAAATTATCACTAACAGTATCTGACAATGACATTGAAACCATTATTTCGCATAAGCATTTACGCATACGATCAAATATTAAAAATTCCGATTGCGATTTTTATCTCTGACATTCTTATCCAAATGACAAAGATAAATTTTTGTACAATTTGCTTTTTTCCAACATTCTGGCAAATAATCACAACACTTTTTTGCATGAGTGAGTATTTTTGTATTATATTATATGTTATGTAGATAGGCTTTTTATCTCTATATCAATGCATATAGATAGAGATAGTGTTACCGAAACACATAAATTAAAGGAAAAAAAAATAATACTTTGATAAAATGAAATTTTGCTTATTTAAGTCGATTTTTTTAACTAAATCCTGGCTTTGTTCAATATCCTTTTTTTTAATAATTAAATCTTTCTGATTCTCAGCAATATCAGTATTTTAAACAATAGTTTAAAATACTGATAAATATTAATAGTTTTTATTCTTCTGTTTCCTAATGTACGGCTAATTATTCGTCAATTGAATTAATAAAAATTAAATGATGAAAGCATAACGATGATTTTTTTTCATTTTTTTTAAATTAATCAAAGCGTGTTTTGTGTAAAATATCAATGTTGTACAATGACGAAGATGTTCATAATTTATTCCTTCATATCTCAAAAATGGCTTTTATGATTTATTGAGAGTAATTTAAGTCATTCTAATGTTCATGTTCTGAATATAAAAAGAAAGAAAGAAAAAGAAACATTTAAATAGAGTTTTAAATTTCCATTGTTAATTTATCTTGCGAAAAAATGATAGTAAAATTCATTTAACTCCAGTTTGAGTTTGTTAAAGCCTTTTAATATATTATTCCTCATTCTAATTAGTGATGATAATTTAGATTTGAATTGCAAATTTAGACAATTCACAGATAACTGTCGCCGAAATTTAACATATTTATAAATATCCACTGCATTCATGGAAATGTGCATTTTATCCAGCTTAAAATCAAGAAAAAAAGTATAAAAAAAGTTTATTTATAGAACTACAGGAATACTAGTTATATAATACGTTTTCATTTACTTTCACTGAAAAATATGAAAAATCTCACTTTCTTTCCCTTTGTTTCGAAACTGTTTCAGAAAGTACAATCTATTGCGAATAGGTTAAAAAAAGAAAAAGAAAGAAAAACTATTTTGGTTTGAGTTCGTTATGAAATCTCGTTAATTATTAAAATAATTTCCTGTGAACTAAGTGATATATACTTATATATGCGCGTTTTTTAAACTTGCTTTTATATATATATATATATATATATATATATACATACATATATATATATATCAGCATTTAACGTATTTCTATTTCCATGATTGCATGGAACAATCCGATCTCACAACTGAAGTTACTTAATCACTGTCAAAATGAAAAACTTGTTTAATATAAATTTGTTTATTTTTAAAAATAACTCATCATAAAATGTTACCTATGCAAAAAGTTTTACAATTAAAAATTCTTTAGAGATTAAAAAGATTCGTAATTGGGAAGGAAACAAAAACTCCAAATAACGATTTAATTTATCTATAATTTTAAAAACACTTTGGCTTTTAAAATTAATTAATTTCTTAACATTAAACAACAAAGAATAGTTTACTCAAATATTAAAAAAAAAACTTTTGCACAGTTTGATAATATTTTGCAAAATATTTGAAACAAAAATCAAATTAGTCAATACATTTGGCAAAAAAAATTTTTTATTTTAATAATAAAAAACACTTAACAGTCAAATATTTCATCCTTCATGTGATGAAAATGATTTTGTAGCAGCAAAGCTACCAATGCTGTACCAATCTGTATGTTCTGTTTGTAGCAATTTTTATACTTTTTAATTAATTAAGAACTGATTGAAATACTTGTATATAATTATAAATGCCATCCCAAAAAGCTTAAAAGAACTGATGAAAAATTGAACATTTTACTGATATAATTTTAGTAATGAAATTAATTATTCTTTAATTTTGTAATTTAATTATACTAAATGAAATCATACAAACACGTAACACACATATTTTGTATATATGGAAATGGTAAAGAGGACATTATATAAGTATCCTTGTACGATATGCGATGTAAAAGACTATCATTACAGATATATATATATATATATGCTAGCAGAACCCGGTTCGTTTGAACGACATATAAGATGAAATGATACAGCACCATTTAATGGCAAGTAACGATAAAGTGGATAACGCAAATCTATTTTCCATACTCGAATACATAGTATTACCACTTTTCATAACGATTGGTTGAACAATATAGAAGTTCATATACTGCAGCACCATCTGGTGCCAACTTACAAGAAAGGATATAGCATAAAAACATTCTCCATGTTTTGTCAAGCACACACAAAAAGTTTCATCAAAATCGGTCAAGCCGTTTAGGAGGAGTTCACTGACAAACGCACGTACAGAAGAATTATATATATATATATATATATTTATATATATATATATATATATATATATATATATATATATATATATATATATATATTAATAAAAAAAGAAATGGAACAAAAAACAAATGGAATTTCAGTTACATTGCTATATATTCTTCAAATAACATATTTTTAGTGTTAGATTGTTTTTAAAAAAGTATTCTACGATTTTTTTAAAATTATTAATTTATAAAACTTATTATATTATAACACATATTTTCTGTATTTTCAGTGAGAAATATTTTTCAAATCAAAACAAATATATATATATATGAATATGTAGTTATAAATACCTGATCTATAAGTATTATTGAAACTGCATAGTATTTTAAAATTTAAATAATATCACAAGAGTCATCTTTATTTCAAATTCCTACGTAATTATTTATTACTAAGAATATGATATTAAAAATTAAATATATTTAAATGAATACTTATTACATATTAAATATATTTATGTCTTTCCTCATATAAAATTTTTATATGAGGAAATATGATGTTAAGGAAATTACCATTTACAAATTAGAAAAAAAAAAAAATGAATCTTTAACAAAAATAATGCTGTAACAGTATTTCCTTTCGTCAAAAAATTACATTAAAAATAATCTAATTTATGTTCTTATATTATGCACGCAATCCATCCAAAAGGTAGAGCATTCAAAAATTGTTTTAACGATTATATAAACTGAGGTGGTTCAATTATCTATTCTGGACTAATATTATAATCTGATACTCTATTGTTCTTCGCGAACAAAGAGAGTATCGTATTTTGGTGGTTTCCAGTATCATTTCGGCTTCATAAGAATACGATATAAAATATTGGAGCATTGATCAAATACGAAGTTGTAATAAGTTCCTCCACACCTCTTTATATAGACCTTCGTTCTATGTAGCATTAAATATATCTATCTATATCTATCTATCTATCTATCTATATATATATATATATATATATATAATTAAATATATTTAAAATTAAATTAATATTTGTATATAATTAATTTAAATTTGTATATATTAATTTTACGAGTTATTGTTCATTATGATATATATAAGAGCATTTAATTTATTTAAGAAAATAGCTTAACATCTAATATGATATTTTCTAATATGATATGATAACATCTAATATATATATATATATGATGATATGATATATATATATATATATATATATATATTAATATATATATATTATATAAATATATATATATAATCTTATAAATATATATTATTATATATATGATAAATATATATATATAGATGTCCATTATGATATGAAAAGGGTTATCACTATGATAAAAAATATCATATTAGATGTTAAGCTATTTTCTTAAATAAATTAAAATGCTCTTGTATTTTTTAATTTATTTAATATTCGGTATACAAATATCTTCTTCAATGGCGCGACAGCCCCATGGTGGACCAATGTCTTATGCCAGATTCTGAGTGGCCTGGTGGCCAATTGGCTAGCTCTGTGGCCTTTGGAATTACAGCCTTCGGGTTTCAATCCTGGAGGTGGCATGGATATTTGTTAGCGGTTTGGAATCTACGTTAAAATCTAGTCCTGTCTCCTTAGCCTAAAGTGTACACAAAATAACAGTAGAGCGATTTTGAAATATGAGATGCTTTTCTTTTTACGAAGTAGGGTTGTCAGTACTACGCCCAACAGTCATATTAGACCGTGACCTACGGTTTAAATGGATTCCGAAACACTACAAGCATCCATGGCACCGCGGAGACTTGAACCCCAAAGCCTGTGGTACTGAGCGGCAGAACGATAGTCACTCGGCCATCAGGCACCATATACAAATAGGAACATTTAAAATTTGCGTTGATTTCAATATAAATGAAAGATATTTATAATTATAATATTTTTAAAATTGACAAATTTAAGAAAATTATCTTACATAAGTTTAATCTTAAATAAACATCATCAAAAACATAAGTTTAGAATCTTAAATAAAAACTTAATTACATTTTAATCGGTGATAAAAATTAATTCTTTAAAAGTGCATTCACTTTGTTATTTCTTTTTTTTTTTGTTTCCGATGAATCAAATGAATGAAATTTTAGAACAAAATTAACGAAATTAAAAAAAAAAAAAAATATTACAGAACAAAAAGAGAAACATAATTAAAGAACAAAAAAAAAAAAATAAAATAAAAGAACAAAATTAAAGACAAAAATTCTGATGAGAGATCGATTTAAAGTAGATTAAAAAGAAATACTATTTATTAGATATATTTAAAAGAATTAGTTTTTAAAAATCGATAGATCAAATTCTTAAATAACGATTATTTAAATGTTTGATAATTAACTAATAATTGAAAAAGGATATAAATCCATAGAAAAGAAACAATACAACATAGAATATTTTTTTTCTGGATTTAAACAATATATAAACTACGAGTCCATTTGATAATAATTATATGCATTTTAAATAATATATTTTTACAATAACAAATCAGAAAATTTTCTACGAAAATTTGAAAAAAATCAACCAATGTCCTCTCTTATATAAATAGAAATCAAATTATTTTTATAGAAGTAAATTTCGTTTGAACATATTCGTGAACAGATTTTCTTTAAATGATTTTGATCATTATTTTGTTACTCAAAATTGATATTCCAAAAGGCATTTTTTAAAAATTAAAAAATTTAAAAAAATTTTTTTGATAAACATGCTGTTAAAATTGACAGTTTTATGTTTACTTACATCAAATTAGATTTTAAGTATTACTAAAATTAAAATAATTTAAATGTTGAATAAACCTACGAATTTGTTACCTATAATACTTTTATATAATTCAAAAGAAAAATAAGATATTATACAATAAGAGATAAATTTTTTTTTGAAGCATGACTTTTAAAACTGTATAAATTAATAGCATTTTAATAATTTTAAATAATAAATTATACCTTCCAAATATACATAGATAATAATTAATAAGTATCATACAAATTTTTGCAAATTCTTAATAACATGGAACAATTGTGTAAATAACAAATATGTGAAGTTGTATCAAGTACTGATTTTAATGTAAATGGTTTAAAGAAATCTTGACAACTGAAAGTTCTTAAAAGAATTCACCTTCTCGTATTTTACTACTATCTTCTGTCGTAATTCACATTTGTATTCCAAAAGTGAAGACAAATTTCGATTAGATTAGAAAACTGGAAATTTTATGATAAGTTATTTTTAAATGATGTAACGAAACTATATAAATTTAAAAAATTAAACAATACAAAAATAACTTACATTTTAAAAACATCATATTTTATGTCTTTCAAAAATATTTATTCAAATGATTTTTTTTTTTCTGCCTACAAAAAGTTTTTATGTTAAGGGTTTCAAAGATCTTCTGCTGCCAAAATTTAGTTTCATTTTTTTAAAGTCATTCATTCATTTTAATTGTTTTATCCAGTTTTTTATAGTATGTAAACATCATCTTCTTTGACAATTACTTTAGTTCCAGAAAATGTAAATGAATGGATCAAATTACAGTAAAGTAAAAATATTTCTAATCTATATATGGGTATTGTTTTGGAGCGCGGAAGTTTTCGTGTTCTGGATCACTTTTAATTTTGGACATTTTCATTGAAATCTGCAAGTTTTTTTTTTTTTTTAAATTTCTTTTTGGGAATTTTTTTTTATATTTTTTTCATGGGCTTTTTATGTATAATATTTATTTACAAACTCACTAAATTATTATTAATTAATTTATTAAACAAATTAATTCAGAATAAAAAAAGTAATGTAAAATTGTTCTAAAAGATCGTCTGATGAAAGTAAAGCCAATATTTCAAAGTGAAAAAGATTTTTCTAGAAAAGAAAATCGTTTGGAATTCTATTTTTTATTTTTAATTTTTTAGATTGCTGTTATGCATTTTGCTTTTGCATTAAATTCTAAATTTTATGAGTATCCTGTGTATCTGCCCACCCGATTACAATTTTTTAAATTTCTTTTTTATTTAAATTCCTATAATTATAATTTTAATTCTTTTTATTTATTCTTACAGTTTTTAAAGATTCTTACAGTTTTAAAGTTCTTTAGAAGTCTACATATTTTATCAACTGGGTAAGACAGCGTTTATTTAAATTAAGTGACTACATTATTTTTTTAAATTATAGATTTTTAAAAATATTCATTTATTCTTAATTTTATCAAGTGCTGGTAAAATTATACAAGGAATTTTATTTTGCAAATTTTATAAATTTTTGTATGGAATTTTCTGAAGTTCTTGACAAATTGAAAATTATGTTATTTTGTTATAATATATTATGTTTTTTAAAAATAATTTTGGTACTGAATCAAACATTTTTAAATCTGCCAGTAAAATTTGTTATAAATGAATTTTTAATTTCTAAATTTTTAAAAAATAATTTTTAATTTTTAATTTTCATGATAGTAAAATTTTCATGTATAAAAATTTTTAAATTTTATAATTAGAATTGTCATAGATAATTTAAATTAGTTTTCATATTATATTTAAAAATTAAAATGTTTATGTATAATTTAAATTAATTTTCATGTTATAATTTAAAAAATTAAAATTTCTATGTATAATTTAAATTAATTTTCACATTATAATTTAAAAATTCAAGTTTCCATATATAATTTTAAAAATTAAAGTTTTCATATATAATTTTTAAAAGTAAAATTTTTATATATAATTTAAATTAATTTTCATATTATAATTTTAAAATATTAAAATTTTCATATATAATTTATTTTTTTTTTCATATAATTTATCTGCATTTTATTTATTTATTTATTTTTAGTTGAATAATAGAAAATAATTTTCAAAATTCAATATCATCCTTAATATTTTACATTTTGTAAAAAAAATGGATTGCAAAACAAATATACGTATAATTCTTAACAAAGATTCTATTTCACGTTTTATCTTGTAAAGTTTTGTCATTCGGATACGATGCGATGAAGGTATGATGACAAGTTTTTTTTTACAAAAATTACATAAATAACAATAATTTTCATACCCATATTCTACACTGACATATTTTTTTTTTTTTCCAAAATTTAACTCAAATTTAATAATATTTTAAATTTTATATATTAAATGGTTGTCAAATGAAATATATAACTGAATTATTCTGAATTAAAAAGAATTAGCTAAATCATTTAAGAAAGTTATATTTGGATGGATGCCATCAAACAGAAAAGAAATAAATTTAGAAAGAGATAAAAAAATAACTCTTACTATGCATTGACTTTAGTTTGATTTGACTTGGACTGTCTAAATAAACACGTGCCATTCATTGATCCGGTAATTGCGTTCGAAGTCTAAAAGACTAAGAAGAAGCACTTCAAACGTAGGCTTTAAATAAGTTTTCTTTGTTGAACATTAAGATTCTACAGATAGCTTCGATCAAACCCGTACCGGCTTAACGAAAAAAAAAGGAGCTATTTTTATCCACTGACAACACCGGGGACATGCGCTTATAAATTATGTTCTACTTTCTTTTTCAGGTTGATAATCATAACCCCAACGACAAACGTTTGCATTTATTTTTTTTAATTTTAGTTTCAGAGGAAATATTATTTTTAAGGCATTTTAGGATTGTTTGGCATGTGTAAGAAAATCCTTTATTGTTCAAACTCTCATGAAGGTCATTTGCAAGAAACTTTTTTTTTTTTTTTTTTATTCATCCTTCAATTCCAAAATTTGATATTTCAGCTATTTTGTTTTGAAAGAATGAAATATTTTATTGTTATCAGATCGAGATTTTTCATTTCATTCTCTTAATATTTTGTTAATTTAATCTTTTAAATTTAATTATTAAAGCCAAAGATATTATGTTTTTCATCTGAAATATTACTTTTAGTGTATCTATAATTTTACATTTTTTTAAACAAGATATCGTAAAATATGATAATACATTAAAATTTTAATTTTACTTAATTTTGCTGTATAATAACAGGTTGCATTTCAAAATATTTCTGTCTTTTGACAAGTAATGCATAAAATAAAGTCATCTATCTATAATATAAATCTTTTATCTATAATATTCCTTAGCAATAAAAAAAATAAAAATAAAAAATAAAAAACTGATTGCAATATTTTCACATTATGTTTATCGTCATCAATTAAAATAATCATTTCCATTGATATTTTAAATTATAAAAAAAAAAAATAAAACAACAACTACGCAAATATTTATATATCATAAAAAAAGCATTCCTTCAAATGGAAAAGGAGGAAATATAGGGAAGATAATTAGCTTTTAACTTATTTAAATTCAGTTATACCTTATGTAACTTATGAGTCACTCAATGTGTCACCATTTTCCAATATAAACAGTCTACAAATTTATTTAATAATGAGGCGAATGATTTATCAAAATAAAGGAATTTTTATTGAATGCATTAAAACTATAAATATAAATGAAATTAAGAAAAAGATAGAAGTTTTCGAGATCTGTAATAAAACCTATTATAAAATTTCTACAAAAGCATATTCAGAAATTTACTATCAGAAGATTAAATACTGTTTATCGTGTCTTTTAAAATTTAATTATCGAACAATTTATTATATACTTTAAGTCCATTTGAGACAGCACATGCAAAACATGGGAGGGAGTGTTGGCCTCAGAATGTGTGCTTAGGTGACTACATGATTATGATATGCCCTCCAAATCATGATTATTATATAACAATTTAAGAGTCCATTTGAAACAGTACATGTACAGACAGTCTTGTGATTTTGAGCAGTCTTATCATTTTTTGCCCTAAAAAAATATATCTTTTTTTCTACTTATCATTTTTAGTAAAAAAACTGATGCTGATGCTCAAAAGTTAAGCAATGTCCTTTCTTACTGTAATTTCGCAAGACATCTTCTGGAAGATTTAAAATTCAGGAATGATGCAAAAACAATTTTTATTTTTTTTTTTTTTTACTTAAAAGAAGAGAAAAGCATGCTAGCACATGTAATTCATATAATATTTAATCAAAAAAAGCAAAAAGCTGTATGAAAAAAAGCAGCATTGGTATAATTGCTTGTCTACTCAAGAGAGGGAACACCAAACAGATGTTCATCAGTAAGAGATATAACCTCACTTACCTGCATTGACTTCTTGGCACCGTCTCTCAATACTCAACATGAGATTATCCCACAGTTATTGATATAATAGCGCACAATCATCAATGAGCATCTGTTTCAAATTTTTCTTTTCTCCGAAATAATCATAACAAAGCATCACACACGTGTTCTGTGGTATTCAAAACAGGGAAGTATGCTGTTGAGTCATTTTTAGTGATTTCTTCCCTTTCTAAAAGTTCCTCAATCACATCAATATGATGTGGTCTGGCATTATCGTTCATAAAAACGAAACATGCACTACTGGACAATATCGACCTCCGATTGCAGCGCCTTAATCGAACATCTGGAATTTAGTTTTCCCCTTCATCATAATGTTTCTCTAAACGAGCACGTCAGAACCACCATAATGATATCTTTCCATGTTATTAATGGAATAAAACCGTTTCCGTGCATCTCTGCATATCAACTGACATTAATATTTAACACTGAAACGACTTTCATCTGCAAAGTGAATGGTATTCTAGTCTTTCCATTCCTTACACCATTGTAAACGGCGCCACGATTGGGCAGCTGGCAATGTAACGCAACTTTCAGAACTTGGACCTCTTTTTATGAAGATGTCTGGCCGGAAAAATCGTGAAACGTCATTGTTATTTTTTTTTTCTGGTTCACCAACTTTTCTTACTAGCTGTACCTGTGGTTAAAAAGATTTTCCAAGTTCGGGAAACGACACATTTGTCGATTCGAAACTCTTGAACTACATAGTTTGTCCCACTATGCTCATACTCACATTTGCCGATCTTTCTATGTGTTAAACCGGCACAGTATATATTATGGCCGGATATGGGTGTATTTGCCTTTGAAGACGTAATGGCGTTAGTTAAATTCTGCAGTAATCTACAACTTTGAAACTTTCCCGAAAATAGAATTTTTAGCTTCCAAAAAAGGTTGGACAAATGGTGAATAAGATCATTGAAATATTGGAATTGAGAAAAGTTACATTGACACAAACATATAATTTATTTTCTACAATGCAAAGCAGACTACCAACTAACAATGCAATCATTACAACGCGAAGCCTAAACTACAACTAGCTAACTTGTTATTTTTAAAAAGATCTTGGCCGCGTAGCGGCCACTAGCTCCTTCATTGTAAAATGTTGAAACATAGCGGTGGTCTCATGCTTTTTGAGTTAATAAGCAAAATAGATAATTAAATGCCCTTTTTTAAAAAGAATTATTTATTTACTAAAATTATAAAATGAAAAATAACAAAAATTTCAAAAGTGTAGATGTTGATGAAATCAGTTGCATGTAATCAAAAAATAATAATAATAAATAAATATAAAACAGAATGACCAAAGGTCAAATTAGGAGAAAAAAATATCTTAGAAAACAAGCGAACTTTTTTTCATCTAGGCAGTTGTAAGGAATTAATTTAAAAATATTTAGAACAGTGCGAGAGGTCTTTTGCTATGTTTGCGGAAGAAATATCATAATCGTATTTTTTTAGGATATCTAAAACGGGGTTATTGATGTTTCGCATATCATTATAGAATTTAGTAGAAATTTTGTGAACAAATTGTCTTAAACTTGGAATCGAGAGGCTCACTAATATCGTCATTACGAAATTACCAGGGTGAATTCGTTAACATTCTGAGAGTTTTGTTCTCAAGCCTTTGAATAATTTTAAAATTTGTACGTGCGACAGAACCCCAAACAACTATTGCTAACTTGTGACTTTTAAAACGATGGAACATTCTACGGTTGCCACACAAAACGAGTCCCAAATTTATTCAAATATTTTTCTTTTTTCTCACCGCACGCGGTTCGCTTTAATTTTCGTGCGAATTCATGGTGTATCCAGTTAATTCAAACATTTCTCTTTTCTCCACGTGAGGTCCGCATTATAGTTCTCGTGAAAATGTATGGCGGATTCTTGTTGACATGATGGTTTCTTTCAGCCATATTGCATATACGAATTGATTTTAACGATGCATATGCTTTTCGTCTTACTTTTTATGAATGTCTCGCGTTATATATATTATATTATATTATATATACTAGATTTCCTAACAACTTGAAAACTTTTTACATTTTGAAAATTCGACATTGTCCCCCCAAATTTTCTTAATTATAAATTTCTGTTATTTCAGTCAATATAGAATGCAAAGTAAAAAAAATAATTCTATGCACTTTATAATAATGATACAATATAAATTTAATAATAATAACAATAAATGATAATAATGACAACTCATTCATGTAATTATTGTGTTTCTGAAATTAATTTCTATATAATGGTATATGTTTCTATAAATCAATATAGAAACCATATCAAGCAAAATTATGAAAATAATTTTGTAAAAACACATAATCTGTCAAAAAAGTTAAAGAATTAGTTTAAATACATAACAGTTGTGTTTATAAATATTTTAAATATTTTTCTTTTTTAGATCCTTTTTCTGAAAGCACCGACGACTAGGCTGAACACAACTACTAATAAAACTCAATTTAAGAGACTGTGATAAATTACATTATATTTGCATTACTGTACTATTCCACTAAAATTTTCCTATCAGAGAAAAACCTTGTTGGAAAATGTATATAACCAAAAACCAAAAAATTAAATTTGTTTTGGTAAATTTTGACGTGACAGCCTTATGGTGGGTCAAGGCCGTCGGCATACTAGCAGATTTCTAGACACCAGATGCTTTCTTTTTTATAGGGTAGGGTTGTCAACCCTACACGCAATGCTCTACAATTATATTAGAGTGGGACTTAAGGTTTAAAGTGGATTCCGAACCACTACAATCATCCCTGCACCGTCGCGTCTCCAACCAAAACCTGGGGGACAGAGCCCCAGTCACTCGGCCATTAGGCCTCTGTCATGATAACAATGAAGATAATTCAACAGTGAAACCCCAAAAGTCAAACAGCATACTACAAGGAGAAACAAATATAGATATTTCCTCTTCTTCCCGAGCAAGTTCAATTTGTTATGAAATTAGGCCAGGTAAAAAATAAAATTTGTCATGTTCATGTACAAGTTCGCCAGTACAATGAGAAATGTCTCTAGGACATCCATAATAATAGATAAAGTATGTATTATCCATTTAGGATTATCTTCTAACGTTTGCATACTACATTTAAAAAATTATCCAGAAAATTAAATTGAAGTTGAACAAATAGCAAACAATTACGGTGTTGGATAGCTTGTTTCATTTGAGCCTGAGTGACAAAAGACAGCAAAAAAAAAATTCTTTTGATGATGGCTTTTCTTGACATGATTATAGATGGACTAGGATCTGTGCCACTGTATTTTACAGTAGGGTAAAATTTTTATACATAGCACCACTGTTCACTGGTTTCTGAGGTGGCATGATTAGTATACTGACCAGGGCCGGATTTAGATGAAAACAGGCTCTTTCACCTCCCCTTTTAAGTTTGTAAATTACATGAGAGATAATAAAATGAATCATTACTGTGATATATATCAATATGTTAAAAGAAACATGTTGTGATGGGTACTAATCTTTATAAAAAATGGGGCATGGATAATAAATAAAGGTTAAAATCTTTATAAAAAATGTGGCCAATATAATATAAGGCCCCTCTTGATCTTGAGGCCCTAGGCTGAAGCCTGTTAGCCTATAGGAAAATCCGGCCCTGATACTGACTGTATTATACTGATACTTCTGATTTTAGTCACAGAACTTTCAATTATGCTTTGATGAAAACAGCTTTTGATCTTTCAATGCCACTTGGAACGAGTTAGCTGGAGGATGGTTGTATAATGGTACTGGATATGTTCCCGGCTTTTGGTGTCCACACTTTGCCATGGTTTCACCTTGGGATGGGCGATGTTCGTGCTGAAATAAACAAAAAGGTTTAGAATGTATTGATAGGTGGAAAGAATAATTCAGAAATTTTTGGTCGAGATGGCGCTTCTCTAAGAGAGAGCTTCGAGGCAATGATTAAGCCAATAATCAATAAACCAAGGAAGCAGATTTTGCTGTTGATTCTGGCAGTTAGTTTTGCCTGTAAGTATCATATTTTTATTTAGTATTTGCTTTAAAAATTCATTTTTTTAATGTAACAAAGATTTTGGTATGAAATTGAGAGGGAAAGTTATAAACAGCTAAAAGTTGTAATACTAATTGTGGTATCATATTTATAAAAAGAGAAACAAATTCCTTATTACTGATATAATTAATAATGGACTGTAAATAATGCAGTCAGAAAATAATTTGAAAAATAAGAAACAATTGAGAAAATGTAAAAATTTTAAATTTAAAAACTTTCATTGAGTAAAGAAAATGGGTGAAGGTTTTCATATATAAATAAATAAATAAGTAGAGTCGAAGCGTAGGATGATACATAAAACAACCAAATAGGAGCCATTTTTTTTCAGTAAATAATTCCATGCATTGAGAAAATATGAAATTTTCATTAAAACAAAACTGTATTTATATCAGTCAATTCTTCTATTTCTTATTATTTATTTATTTTAAAATTTTATACATGCATTATGTTGATTGTGTCTAAACCTCAGTGTCCTGCAGTGTGGGTTGGACACCCCATCAGTAATCTAATCATGGATGGAGGGAAAGCGGCAGCTCCTGTTGTGAGGGAGCACCCGTTGGTAGAAGGCTCCCTGTTGCTAGACAAGAAGGGAAATGCTTTCCGGGGAACTTTAGGGGGCAACTACCTCGCTTTGCGTATCGTATGGGAGAAACCAGAAAACTCCCACCTTGTAGTCTGACGAACGAGGCAAAATGCTGAACATCCCAAACGCCATCGAGTCTCTCCGTTTTTTGAATGGCCTGATGGGCCAAGCGGCTAGCGCTCTGGCCGTTGGTATTTCAGGCTTCGGGCTCGAATCCTGGCGGTGGCATGGATGTTTGTTGGTGGTTCGGAATCCCCGTTAAACTGTAGGTCACGGTCTAATTAACCTAGAGAATACACAAAATGATCGTAGAGTGACAATCCGAACCTCGTTTTTTGAAAACGGTGTCTATAGCAATTCCGCCAGCTGATGGAACCTCAGCCCTAATTGCTCACCAGCGACTCACGTTGCCACTGAACCACGTGTCGGGTATACATGATGTTTTCTTCAGATAAATTATTAATACTATTTGAATATTTTCAGCTACAGGAAGTATTAACCACAAATATTGTTACCACGTGTACAATTGGAGAAATACAAAAATTCTTCACCATATCTTCACTTTTTTTTTCTCTGTGATTGTCACTACAACCAAAATAATTTCTGTACCCATATTCAAAATGCATAGAATTGAAGATCTGACTCGAGTATTTTTGGTAGTATTTCTTTGTTATTGAAAAGCATAGCCTTGAGATTTGCTATATTTTCTTGGTAAGCAGAATCGTTACTTTTTAAAAATATCTTCAAGGAATAGCTGATGCATAGCGATGGCAAAGTCACCTTATATGTTGTTATAATTCTAAGAGCTCTTAGAATTTCAATTTTTCATTCCAACTAAAAATACATCTTTGAAATTGAAATCGTAATTTTAAAAATATTTGTTCGATATGCAAATTTTACGAATAGTAGATTATTTTACACGTGTTTTCGTCTAAAAATATCTCTTTTTAAATTCATTTTAAATCAGTTATTTATTTTCTTTTATTTCTCAAATTTCTCCTTGGTATTATCTTTCCAGCACAACCAGTTCGAAATATACTTAGAATAAAAATTGCAATTTTAATATTTTATAAAAATACTAGTAATAACAAATCTTTACCCAATCACTAAAAGTATGACCTTGTTAGAGGTGAAAAATATCGTTAATCTGTTCTAAACAGATTTACTAGATTTTTCACGTGCAGTTCATGCATTTTAATTGTATGTTATTTAAATCTTGGATTTACGAGGTGAAAAAATTCATTAATGTATGACAAAATCCGAAGATAAAGGTACAGCTATCAGAAACTTTTATTTTTATTTTCAGCGTATTAGCATTTATTTTTAGAATCATGATGTTTTATCCCTGCAGTTCTCAAACAACAAGCTAAGGAGACGTGACATATTTCCGACAAATAAAAATCGAGCTATTCTAAATCGGTCTCAAAAATTAATCAAAAAATAAATAAATGTATGTAAAAAATATAACGAACTAAAAAAGTTACTAAAAATAGCTTTTTCTTAGAAAGTATCAGAAACAAAATTAGTTATTTGCACGTGCAGATGAAAACACGTGTGGAAAATATTGGTAGCTAATAAAAAGTCACTGTTAAATTATTCATTTTAAAGTAAATTTAAGGAAATGAGATTTTGAATACTGATTAATATTAATATTAAAATTAATAATCGAATAGCGTTAGGAACTTTTTAACATCATTTTTTTTTTTTTTTACTGGGGGTTTTTGTTTTGGCAGAGTTGGATTCTATGCTAAAGATACAACAGTTTTATGGGTAACTTTCAGTACATGTATTCATAAAAACGATAGGAAGTTTATTATTTTGAAGTTTAAATGTTCGACTTTTATAGACTATAGTTAAAATCTTAATTAATTTTCGTTACATTTTAATGTGTAACTTTTCTATGTATTATATTTGTAGTTTTTTTTTTTTTTTTTTTTTTTTGGTGATATGTAGTTTAAAATATTAATTATTATTAATTAAAATTAATTTTATTGCAATTTAAATCCTTTCCGAAGTATATTTCTCTCCTATTACATCGCTGTGTTAGAATACGTCTGACTTGTCCGTATTCCAGTTTTATACGAAAAAACAAAAGTTATTCAGTACTGTATTTTCAATTAAACTATAAGGAGAAGAGCTTAAAACATTGTACAATTATTGTAATTTATAGCAGCTAAAAAAAAAAATGTATGAAAATGAAATCGTACTACAAAAATGTAATTATAATTCCTACATCATATTTTTTTTTTAACCTTTAATATTCTCAGCATTCGGTAATATTTTATTTATGCTATAATGTCATTAACACAAAGGCATTCCTTTTTGCTATTTATTTATTTATTTTTAATATTTTTAACTTAGATGCAACGCGATTAGTCTATAACTCGGGTATAGGAATCGTCTCTAGATTACGGTGTTATAAAGGGATCGCACTATATTTTGATTCATTGTATTTTTATACAAAAATTAATCTTATTAAAAAATACTGTCATAAATAATATATAAGAATTTATTTTAGACTATGATATATGCTATTTAGACATTTTTTCAATTATATTTATATCTATTTTAATTTTTTTAGGAAAAGTGAGTGGCAAAAAATCTATTCTCTGGGTTACGTGGGGGATTAGAAGACCTCATCGTCGCTCAGCTGGGAGTTTTTATGTAAGTATTTCACTTTCATTCGCTGTTTGATTCATGAAATGAAATTATTAATCCGAATGCCGTCCGTAACAATAACTGACAGTAATAAAATAATAACTTTAAAAAAAAAATATCTTTCTGAAAACTTTTTGTCTTTGAATTCATTTAAATTTTATTGTGATTATGATAATTATAGTAACAGATCATTTTAGAATAATTTCGCAATGTAAGTAAAATCCAATACTGAAATCAGGCAAATACATATAACCAAGGCAACAAAATATAACCAAGTACAATTTTACAAATTGCTGTGAACATCATTTAGTCACAATAACTACTTTAAAAGTAAATAAAAAACTTAATAGAAAAACATACAGAATGAAACTAGGAATACAAATCACAAGAAATCTGAACATTTTCTGTTTGAAATTATGATTTATCCTACCCAACAGGATGCTTTTTGGGTTCACGTAAATTAAATGCGCTAATCCTAATTAAAAAACGAAACACATTTGATTGGTTATGCCCCAATTTCTAGCGCAACATGACTCAAATAATTATCACTGGAGCAAAATATTACATACAAGTAATGAAACGACACAAAAACAATTACAATTACAACACAAAACAAGCCCGACTCGTGATTCAATGGTAACTTAGTGAGCATTAGGCTGCTTTGTTGTAGGCACTATTTCAAAACCGAGGAGATCCGATGGCATTTATGATGTTCATCCCCTTTCCTTGTTCTTCGAACAGCCTGGTCTGCGTTTACCTGGTTTTCTTATACGGGTAGTTCCCAATAAAAATTCCTCCCGGAAGATACCTAGTCAGATTTCTACTTACAGGTGTTCCATTACAACAGAAGCTGCCCCCTTTCGCTTCATCCATGAGTAGACTACTGGGTGTTCGTCCCGCTCTGCCGGAAAATGAGGATTAGTTACAAAACCAATTGCACTACAAAGTACTAACATTCTCTAGGGAAGAGGTTAATGGAACTAATTTAATTAATTAAGTATAATGTCAGAATACTCATTAAGAATTCAGTGTTAGAATGTTTTACGGATCATAGTTCCGGTAATTGGCAATAAAAGTGACAATTTACAAAATCAAAATCCTCATCAATTAAAAAACGACAGAGTATAATTATTTATAATAATTTAATTTTTTACTATATCAAATTTTTATCTGCAAAGTTTAAAATCATTTTTTCGTAAAAAAAAAAATCTGCAAACAAGAGAAAAAAAAAAACCAATAAGGCTGTTTTTCAAATTTTGGTATTGAGTGAATACTTTTCAAGTTTTTAATGAAATGTTAATTTCTTATAAGTTCAATTATGACTCTTCAAAATGCATTGAATTTCTACAATTTAACACTATTTTAATCACCCTCATAATACATTGAACAGTTCATTACGAATGTAAAAATCTCATTTTTAAATTTCAAAATTGCTTATAGTTGTGATAGTAATCATTCTTAATGATGACTTATAATATATACTGGCATTTTGAAGTGTCTTTTTTTGTGTATTATATGATAATTAAATTTAAAAAATCATAGTAATCTGAAGAAGGTTTTTCTATTCTTTTTCAAATTTTCATATTTTTTCATGATTCTAATTGCTTCAAAATCAAAAGACAGAATACAATAATTATTTCATGTACACGATTTGTTAATGGCGTATTACAAACAAGTTGAAAGAATACATAACTTATATATAATTATTGATAGCATAAATAACATTACAACTCAGCCTACTTATGAACATTACCACTGCATAAAAAATAGCGTCAAGTATGAAAAATGCGCCCCCACGAAAATTGGGTAACTTAATTGGTAATTTCTTAACGAATATTGATCCAATTTCCTTTTTTTTTTTTTTTTAGTTGATTTTGGCTTTGTATTAGAAATATCCTTGACAATTTGAATGTAAATTGTGAGCCGTGGGGAGACGCATACACACGCTTTGAAAATGTAATTTATATAATAGCATTTCTACTAATTATTTATTTAGTAGAAATGCTATTATATAAATTACATTTTATACTATAATATTATATTATATACATTTATATATTACTTATATTATTATATTATTATTACTTATATTATTAGTATATAAATATTATAAGAATACAAGGTCAAATCGCAAAATATTGGGATTTGGTGGCTTTTTTTGTGGCACCAACTGAGTGATAATGTGTCAAATGTGGTTATCCGGTTTTTTTTTTTTTTTTTTTACTGTTTACAATTCACTTTATTTACAATCACAATCCTTTTCTTGGCGACCTTTTGCGAGAAGAATTTTTGGCGCCAAATTCCAATGGACTCTATTTTGCGATTTTGCCGAATACAATTATATATCTTTAGTATTTTTTAGAATAATCAAAAGTGTTTTCTTATATTTTTAATATTAATCTAAGGACTTTTATTAATTTTAAAATCGTCAAAATGATAGTGCATGTGAGTAAGATGATTTTTTTTTTTTTGTTCCATTAAAATGCTCAAATTATATTAAACACATTTTATTTTTGATAAATCAATATGTATAAAGCAATTAAAGAGACACCAGAGGAGAACATTGAATCGTGTGTTTAGAGACGTTATTTTGATTTTTAAAAATTCTTATTCTAATACCTGAATTTTGGGCTGATAATTTGAAATTTTTTTTAATAAGTTTCTTGTGGTTCATCATGACATCAATATACCAAATTAATCCTCATTTTGACATATACCCTCTTACTAGGTCAATTTAGCGCCATGCTTTTTTTATTTCAATTAAGTTTTTGAGATTAAGTTCCTAATTTTTTCCCCCATTAAATAATACCCCTATCGGAACCAAAAATGTTAAATTTCTTTTATCTGTAAATAAGACATGATTTCTTATTTATCATTGAAAAAGTCTATGATTTCTAATTTTTTTTTGCACTTAAAAATATTTTTGTCGATCATAGCTTCTATACAATCCTGCTGATCTGAGGACTCGTCTTACAGTTTCTATTTAAATCGAGGAAGAAAGCTTTTCTGTAATTTTAAAGAAATGTTTACATTACTCAAACATGGATTTTTCACAAATTTTCTAGCCGTGATTGCGTTAAGTTAACTTTACGAGGTGATCTTTTAAACAATGTTTCTGACACTGTTTTCTTCTTTAAAGCATTCTAACACATAATTGCACCATAATGGAAAAATTTACTAATTTAGTGATATTCAAACTTATTTACTACTACTATGAATAAAAAGAATCAACTTTTGAATGTCATTTGTTGTTTTCTTAAAAATAAACAAAATACAACTATGTAAGCAAGCAAAGATTAAAGAAAACGATTTTTTATATGTCACCAATATTCAAAAATAAAAAAAACTGCAGATCATAATTTTATTTATAAATTTATCCAAAAATATTTAAGTGTACGAACACTTTTGTGATGTATTATTCTTCTGCCTCTTTGCATTTTCATTTTAACAAGAAGAAAATAAGAATATATATTTTCTAAGAAAACGGTCGATTTTTTTTTTCAAATATATATGAACATTAGACTTGATATTCGAATTCAATAATTTTTTACAACGCTTTTTCTATTGTTTTTAAAGTGTACTAAGCCTTTTGGGGCACATTGTTTATGACTTCAGTCTTAAATTAACGAATCATGTACCAGATTTACCATCTTATTTCGACCAATTGCAATAGAGAATATGTCAGATTGTAGTGAAAGTAGAAAAATGTAAACATAAACAGAAGCACATTATGTCTATTTTAGTAGAAAATACGAATGGATGGTTCATTGATTGTCAAAGCTACTTTAACAGAATTTACGGAATATGTTTTGATGAGGACTTAAGAGAATCGAATTTAGCATTTCGAAGTGACTTTTTTCAGATTAAAACGCCGTTTGTTATGAAAAGTCATGCATTGAAACTTGCCAAAGGACTTCAAACAGATGAAAAGGTATGCCTTTTCATAATTTTTTTTTTATCTGTGATTTGAAATTATGCATAGTGAATTTTTTATAATATTATTTATAGTTTTTCCAGCTATCAAAATTCAATCAAATTTCATTATGAACGCCAAGATTATTGTTAATTATTTTAAGATGAGAAGGTCATTATGTTATATATTTAAATTAATATCAGCATGAGACATCAATTACATTGATATCAAAATGACATTTAAATATATTTTTTAATGTTCAAAATAAATGTGTATTCACTGCTAAACTATTGAATACTTAATTAAAAATATGTTTTGCTGTCAAAATAATTATAATTATTTTGTAATTGATAGCTTTTAATATTTGTAACCTTCATATAATATCATTATGTTAAAGCCAACAGAAAAATCTACGATCTCACATAATTTAGAAAAGTAATTTAAGCCTCATAATCAAATGCTATATTGGCAAAACAATCAACTGAGGGAAAGGTACAAACTTTATTACAAAAAAAAAAAAAAAAAAAAAAAAAAAAAATCTTTGAACAAGTTATTTTTTATATTAAAATAAAAAATAAATTATGATAAAAAATCGAAGAAAACATACAATATGAATGAAAGTGCTTTTTAAATACTTATAATTTTCATTTTTTAAATTTATTTCTTCAATGGAATTTGAATAGTTATTGATAATAATTTAATTGTTTTCATTAATATTATTAATCCTTATAATATTTTGAAGAGATTAAATAAGTAATAATTTTCTGTAGTGAAAGTGGAGCTTTTTATTAATTTTTTCAAAATTCAATGAATTTCTCTTATTATTCAAAAACTTCAATTATGTTTAGTAACAACATCATTTCAAATGTATATAATTTATTTTACATCAGAAAATGTTGTGTTGGACACTATATATCATAACAAATTGAAAGGGTTAATTACCCCCAGGAAGACTTTCTAGGGTAACTGCTCTTCTTTTACATATTACAAGAGAGCGAAACTTCAAAATAATACCATAAATTTCAAACTGTGATTGATTTGCTTGCTGGCTATGCACATTGCCACTGAACTACAAGTTGGTTAAAATTTGTTTTATAATCATATTTTCAAAAATTTGCTACAATTATAATTCCTTTGAAAGTAGCCTATATTTTTAATAAATTGCATATCTTATTTTAAGTATTTGATTTGATCTTTTATAAATTTTTATCTGATTTATTTTATTTGATAGCATGTGCAGTGTACCCTTAATTGTTTCTTTTTTGTATTTGCTATTTAAATTTTATGTTCCTTAAATCTTTTCCCAGAGTTTATAATCTAGTTTTCTATCATGTTAAAATTTTAACTTAAATTAACGTAACCGATTTTTATATATTTTGTAATTTATGATATGGAATTTAGTAACACCAAATTGCAAAGATACTCCTTAAAGAAAACATCCACTGCCATCACCATGCAAGCGTTTTTCTAAATAGCTCAGTTTCAAACTAAAATAAATTCATACTATTTCAATATGTCATCACATTCTTGTCACCATTTTATCAATCTATCTAAAATCTTTTTGTTTCAAGCAATGTTGTAAAAAAATTAGCTAGTTTTTAAAATGGAGGTTTCTATTTTCTATTAAATTAATATTCCTTAATTTAATCTTGTAAAAATAATTAGTTTAGTTTTTTACTCCTTAGAACATCATGATCAAGTATGGTAATTACTTCCTCCTTTCAAATTAGTTTTCCTCCTTTCAAATTAGTTGACTGGGAATCTATTGACTGGCTGCCTTGCTAAATTTGAGCAATGTGTAGCTATAAACAAACACATTTGAGCAATGTGTAACTATATTTCCTTGATTACATATTTTTTCATTCATTTAATCAAGGAAAATGGCAGGATATGAAATGCATTCTAGCATTTGATTTAAGATATCAGATTTTCTTCTACATGATATATATATTTTTTATTTTGCTTGCAATGTTGCAGATATGTCTTTGAGTTTGCATTATTCATTTTAAGTATGATTTTTATCATTTGCGTTTTGCTTAAAAATTCATTTATTTTAATTGAAATAAAACTATTAATTTGTTTTTGTACAGATATTTATTTTCCCCATATTTTGTCAGAGGTGAGAATGAATGTGATATAAAACTGACTTAGCCACTCAACTTATGTTTCCTCAGAAGGCATTGTGAGAACAATAAAGTAAAAAATGCTTAAATAATAAATTAAAAAAGCAAAATAAAACTGTCACATTCACTGATTCAAATGAAATTGCAGTCCCTTTATTTTAAAGAAAGACCCCTTACATCGCTGATTCCACATAGCTATAATCTTACTATTTAAGACTTGACTTTACTTGACTTGATTTTGAGATTTATGCTCGCGTTAGCTGCATTATCTCAATTTATCCAATTACTCTCGAGAAGAAATCAGAGGAAAAGAATTAAGAAATGAAAAAGAAAAATACGAAGTAAAACAGATTTTCAAATAATCAGTGAACTTCAACTGATTCCAAAATTATGAAATGGAACGGTCCTAAATGAGGTGTCGTGCAGTACTTCTGTAACAAAATAATACTGTAATGTTAGTACTCTCATAAAATCGCAATGAAAAAAATAAAACAAGCAACTACGCATTTTTCGTAGAAAATTAATTAGTGCAACGGTTTTGTAGTATGGTTCATCGCTCATATCAAATAACCAAGAATAGGAGAGGACTTTATATCCAAAAGCTTGTTTAAGTTTTTCTCTTTGTACTTCATATATAGTACATTGGAATAGAATGTGTTCTTCGGTTTCAGGTTTTTTGCATCTTGAGCACATTGGAGAAGATGTTAATCCGAATCTATGGAGTCTGGCTGTAGAAGGATATGTTTTGGTGCGGAATCTTGAAATTAGTACTTCTTCTTTTCTATTGATAGGTAAAAGACGATGAATTGATTTGATACTATTTAAATGCAACAGATCCATTTCGTATTTACTTTTTTTTCCATTGTTCATTTGAAGTTTGAAATATTTTCTTTTTTGATGGTAGATGATGTCTTCCGGAGAAATCCAATTTAAAATTATTGTATCTAACGTGGTTTTTGCCAAAGAGACTATCTAAGAGTTATTTATTGTGGAAAGGGGAATACAATAAGTTGCTTATTGTGGAAGGCTAGCTTATTTCTAGATAAAATACTCTCCTACCTAACTGAGCATGTAGAACTGACATTTCAATTGCTTCCTCCTTTCAAATTATTCGACTGGGAATTCATCAACCAACTGCCCTGTTAAATTTATCTGGGAGATGTGTGGCTATAAAAAAGTTAAAAATATTTTTTTTTTCATTCATGAAATTACTATCCAACTTTTCCTTTTAAAATTGCTTTTTACATGAAGCCTTTTTTTCAACTAGGTGTTTCCTTTTCCACACAATCGGTGACCAGAATATAATTTCCTGCACAAAATCTGCCTTTGTAATTTTTATCCGTAAATGTTTTTATGCTTATACAATTACTTTATGTATCTCTTTATATGTTACTTCCGTATTTATTCTCTCATTCAATTTTCCTTGTCAATGTGAAGTGCTAAGTTGTCGGAAAACCATAAAGAAAGAGTTAAATAAGGAAAACGCAATTAAGAAAACTGATTATTTATTAAATAAATATTTTTATCTATATGAAATAGGAAAATAAAAAAAACCTTTAAAAATTTCAATACAAAAAAATTAACAGCTATTTAAAAATTTATGAGTAGGACAATTTTGTTAAAGAATTATGATAGATCCACTCATTATATGACTTTTTAGAATACCTGACAGTAGTATGTCTCTGCCCCACAGGCTACACTTGAAATATAAATTTAATTAGTTCTTATAGAAAGCATTAATGTAATATACAACCTTATGTTAAAAAAGTTAATTCTTTAAAATAATATTGTAGCATAATCTTTTGATTTCTTTCTGAGGATATTCTCTTTAATGGTCATTGAGCTTGTCAAGAGATTTTAACCATTGAAGTAATAAAACCTGAAAATAAAAATCATTACTTATGTAATTAGTTCCCAAATATAAATATGAGTACATAATAATATAAATGCTTTAAGAAAATGGCCAATTTCATGTTAGGTTTATTGTATATACAGCCTTTCATTTCATGGATTTTATACTGATTTTTTAAAAATCAGTAGTTGGAAAATAAGAAAATTAAGCCCCATTCATACGAAAGACAAGAATAATTGCAGCTATCACTCACACTCGGGGATAGCATGGCTTATTTCTCGCAATCAGATGGAGATCCTTGGAGCGAGATCGCCTCGGGATTGATTCGATTTGCGCTCTTATTTGTTTAAATCAGAAGTGTCAAGAAATGATATAACCAATTAGGATTTTTCCTAATATTAACTAACTATCAATATTTAAATTCTATTCAAATAATCTCAGCCTGTAAACTGAATAAAATTTTTTTCTCAGGAGTCTTTTAAGAATAATGGTTATATAGTAAAATATAATCTTATACTTTTCAATATTGTTACTTTCAATCATAAAATTTTTTTTGTTATTCATTATATGTGTTTTTTCAGAGCATATTTTGAATACTATTAACAAGATAGTTTATTGAATTCTTAAATCTAGAGCTACAAATAATGTAAAAATATTATGCTGAATGCTGGGCATAAATAAAAATCGTAAAATAATTTATATTTCATGCAGATTTATTTATAAATCCAAATTAGTGTAATGAAATTATTCAAATAAAACATATTTCATTAATAATAAAGGAAGATAAGATGTTTTCAATTATTAGCGAAATTTTTAATTTTCCAATTATTATTTTGATATAATCAAATATTGCTTATTGTTAGATATTTACAAAACTTCTTTTATTCAATGAATAATATAAATTTATGTTATTCTATTTATTGTAATTTTCAGAATGACTTACAATGAAAGTAATTTTTTGCAATGTATAGAATATTACAGTTTTATTTTATTCCTCTCTTAAAACTGTTGTTTTTAGACCACAAGTATTGTATTATCATAAAAGGAATTATGAAAATTGCATTTTAAAATAAGCCATTTGGTTTTGCTTTTTATACATATATTACTATTAATATATGTTTTTTTTCAGGTACAGATGATTATTAGGTGAACACTTTTTATTCAATAACAAATGCAGGTTATACCTATTATTTTCTACAAAACCATATGTAGTTTGTATTCATTTTTTATCAGCTTATATATGTTATGAATCTTTTTCAGCCATAACAGTTTTTAGGTATTATTTAAATATATATATGTAATAAAAACAAATGTATTTTATTTTACATAAAATATATCTTGCATAAATTTTATTTCAAATGAAGAGTACTAAAAAAATTTGTTACACATGAAAAATATTTCATTTTATTTGTTATAAAAAATTGGTTTTACAAACAGTTTTATAATAGAATGTGTTAACACAAAAATAATAATAATAATAATAATGTAAAAACAAATTACTTATTTACAGATCAAAAATTTGCTAGAATTAGCATTTTAACAATAGTGTATAAAAAAAATCTGTTATATAATACAGTTTTAGTTATATTCCCGTTTTTAAATCTGACTGAGATTTTCCAGTATTCTTGGGCATTTTTTTATTTGTAGGATCTTCTATATCTTTACTTTTATAATAATGAGGCGCAACCTCTAAAAGCCAAACACCTTCGATTTCAATTACTTGTCTCATATATTCCTTAGTTGTAAAGACCAGTTCATGGTATACAAGCCACCTAGGTAGATCTTCAAATAAAGCACTGTTTGGATGTATTGCAACAGTTTGTTGCTGCTTTGCAGTTTTATAGTGTCCACTTTTTGACAATCGTGATGTGTGATAAAAATAACCAGCAGTTATTGCCTTTCGAATAGCTACAGTATCTGAAGCATTTGATGCAATTTGAATTTCGACACGATCCATAAGACCTTCCAATTGTTCACGGACATCCCTGGCTCTTTTCATTGATCTGTGTTGAATATAATTTTCAAAACACCATTGGACACTATATTCTGATTCAACCCATTGATTATAAACATTTAACAAAGTTAAATGGTCTCCTGCTGGACTAAAAAAGTTTTTTCTTGCAGTATCAGCATGTACAATTTTATCTTTTGGCCTATAAAATATAGCATTATTTACTGAAAGCATGGCTGCAATAGACAAAATTTCTTCTGAGCATTTATATTTTTCTGCAGCTAATAGCATTTTGGACATCATGGGATCAACAGGAAACTCAGCCATTCTACGGCCAAGTTTTGTAAGTTCTCCTTGATGATTTAGTGCTCCTAAGGCATACAGTTGCTCTAGAGCTAAAACCAAACTTTCATGTGGAGGAGGATCCAGAAAATCAAAATGTATAATATCATTTATACCTAATGATTTTAACAGAAGAACTGCATTTCCTAAATTAACACGTTGTATTTCTGGAATGGTGTTGTCCTCAAGTTCATGCTGATAAGCCCAAGCAGTATACAAACGAAAACATTTTCCTGCAGCTACACGACCAGCACGTCCTGCTCTTTGGTTTGCTGAAGCCTTTGAGATAGGTGTAACAACTAGAGATTCCATACCAGTTCGAGCATTAAAACTATTTTGTTTACAAAACCCTGGGTCAATAACATAAATAATTCCATCAATTGTTAATGAAGTTTCAGCAATATTGGTAGCAATTACTACTTTCCTCGCATTATGTGGGGTTGGTTCAAATATCTTTGCCTGCATATCAGATGGTAAATTAGCATAAATTGGCAAAATAATAAGTTCACGCATTTTAGAACCAAGTTTTCGAGTCCTTTCTAAAAGTAATTCATTGCATGTTTCTATTTCTTCTTGGCCAGTTAAAAACACTAAAACATCACCAAGAGGTTGAGTAAAGTGTATTTGAAGTATTGTTACAACACATGCATCCAAGTAATCTGCTTCAGGTGCTTTTGTATAAAAAATATCTACAGGAAACCGTCTGCCTGGGATTCTAAAAACGGGAGCATTGTCAAAAAATTGAGAAAATTTTTCAGCATCTAATGTGGCACTTGATATAAGTAATTTTAAATCTGGACGAAAACGTGCAATATCTTTAACCAAACCAAATAATATATCAGTGTGGAGTGTCCGTTCATGAGCTTCATCAACTATAATGACACTGTAAGATGATAAATCTGGTTCAGAAAGAAATTCTCTGAGAAGCATTCCATCTGTCATATATTTAAGTACAGTTCTTTCTGAAGTGCAGTCTTCAAATCGGATACTGTAACCTACTTCATTTCCTAATTTTACTGAAAGTTCTTCAGCAACTCTTGCTGCAACACTCATGGCAGCAACTCTCCTAGGTTGAGTACAACCAATTCTTTTATTATCTTTTGTATATCCTGCTTCATACAAGTACTGAGGTATCTGGGTAGTTTTCCCAGAACCAGTTTCTCCTTCTACTATTAGAATATGGTGACTTTCAATAGCCTTCAACAAATCTTCTCGAAAAGGAAAAATAGGTAAACTCCTTCTTGTTTCTTGTATACTAAGTTTCTTTATTTCTCTTTCAGATTTTTCTTCTACTGGTTCTGAAGAACTTTTAGATCCAGGCATTTTTATTGATTGCACAAATTCAATAGCATCATCAAACACCAAATCATACTCTTTCTCCTTACGTTTCTTTTTAGCATCAGCAGCTCCAAAGCTCATACGTGCAAATCCTAATCTTTCCTGTTCCCATTTCAGTTGCTCAGCATTAGGTGCTTTTTCTCTTTCATCAGTTTCCTCATACTTTTTGCTAATATTTTTACCAGAAGCCTCAGGTATATGATATCGCTCAATCTTTTCTATTTCTTTAGCTTTTTCATGTTGTTTTGCTAACTCAAGTATTTTCTTCTTATAATCAAGTTCTTTCTTTTCTTTTGAAGTGAGTTTTACATCTGAAAAAAGATATTCATCATCTTGAATATCGCCTTCAAGTTCTATAAGCTTGTCTTCTTTTCTCTTGGCCAAATAATCTCTTCGAGATTCTACCCTTAATTTAGGTACAATTTTCTTCCTGTCTTCTGCTTCTAAACGAAGTCTTTTTGCTGCTTCCTCAAAAGCTTTCCTATCTGATTTCTCTACGATATTTCTTGTTTTTTCTTTATCTTTTTTCTTTAAACGCTCTGAAAATTCATCTCTCTCTTTCAAATCTTCCAATCTTTCTCTCTCCATCTTTTCATAATCACTTTCAGAATCAGAGTTTTGAGAAAATTTTACAACCTTCGTTGGAGCATCATCATTATCACTACTTGAAGAATCTTTTTTTCGTAGATTTTTCCGTTTCTTTGATTTTTTTGGTTTATTTTCTTCCTGTATTGGTACATAATCGTCGTCATCTTCGATTAATTTATAGCTTTGGTTTTTCTGTAGAATTTCGAGTATTTCTCTTTCTCGTGCTCTAGACGGTTTTTCTTTAGATTTCAGCATGAGGTACTTTTCCCCATAATGTATGAGCGAATTCAATAACATCAGAATTGATAGACAACGTGTTGGTATCTTTTATTTTGTCGATTAGGGCATCAGCACTAGCACTCTTAGAAGCCAAATTTAATAAAAATTCTACCGTGTACTTATCGCTAAAACCTAATATGTTATGAAGTTCATCATTTATCCACTTGTTGACACTCATTTTATAAGAAATTGTATAACAATTCTTAGCATATATGAATTAGACTATTCGCATTTCAGTAGTTTACATCTAATTTGAAATGTTTACAGTTAATTTCTGTTCACGGTTGCAGTTAATTTCACTTCCATAAAAAAATTGTGCATATTTAATTTTTAAATTAATAAATTAAAGCTATAGATTACGCTGTAGATTTTTTTAAAGACTTATTTTCTTGGTGATCAAAAAAAAATTTATCATAGCAAATAATTTGGTCGGTTTACGGAAACTCCATGGCCTTCAAAGATATTGTTTCCGGTCCTGAAAAACTGACGAACAATACGAGTTTCAGCTTCTCGCTCTTGTTACTACAGTGAGGTTTCTACATCTACACTCTCAGTTATTTTATTTCCTTCTCTTTAAAATATTTTTAATTATTCTTAGATCTTCGCCATTTTTTGCATTATTATTTTTCTACTTTTTACTTTAGTACATTAGCTAAAATTATATATACATTCATATTCTTTTGTTTTCTTTAATTGTAACTTTCTTTATTTCTGAATTGGGCAGGTGTCCAAATTGTCTTATGTCTTCTCTCTGTATGCACTGCATTGTCTCTCTTATATACTGTTCTAAATTGCAAGATAAGCTAACGGCTGCCGCGCAGTCAAAATGCTTCGCACCACTATAAATCATCGTAATAAAATAAAGCATATCGTCCTCCATTCTAAAAAAACAAAAAGTTAGAGCAAACATTTGCGATACTAAATTGGCACTGTATCGCCCTTTACTTCCTTTTCCCTCTAGACATTTATTTAGAAAACGTTAACATGCTATGAAGCGAGAGAGGGGGGAATTTTATAATTTTTTTTTCCCGAAGTCATACATTTATTTATCTATGTGCTTACAAAAGATAAATAAATGCAGAAAATGTTATATTGTTTACAACTCTTGGCCTTTTTTATAAGAAATATAATAAAACATTACAAAATGTTCATATAAATGAATACTTTTTTTAACCGTGTGTAGTATTTTTAACCGTTTTTGTAAAAAAATACTACACAAGAAATTTTTTCATACATATAGTGAATTAAATATTTTATGTGTCAGCATTTTTTTCTCTTCTCCTTCAAAAAAAAAAGAAGTCTAAACATTTTTGTTTTCTTCCATCAAGTTAAAATATCCAATTATTTTATTAACAATTATGATTTATAGCAGTGAAATTTCGCAAAAAAATATAAATTTTCTTTAACAGCGTATTATGAATTATGAAAAAAAGAAACACAACAATTGGACTCAGATACAATGAAAATCACAATTAAAACTCGTAATGAAATTTAAATAAATTTAACTTATTACTCAAACTCCTGAATTCATTTAGGAATTTATGTATATATTATAATATAATGAAATATGTATATTTCATTATGAATTTTAGCGAAGCAGGGACGCCTAATTTTAAAATATCCAAACAACATCAACAACGATTTTAATAAAACAACGTAGTGATTTTTTATTGGATTATGGTACAATGTATGATAATCAATTACAGAAAATATATTTGTGATCTAAACAAATTATTAATGCATTCTGGAAATCTATTTCTTATTTTATCCGTTTCATACAAAAAAAAAAAAAATTGCATACTGGTGATGTTGGCTTTCTTCCATTTTCCTTCAGCCTGAAGAAAACAGAATGTTCACTTTGCCTTTGCTTAGCTTCACTACATCCTTCCCAGGTATAATTAAACCTCCCTATTTTTCCTTTCGAGTAAAATAAAAGTACCGTTATTTAAAAATAATACAAGAGCACATTTATTGCCTGACAATTAATTTTTAAAAAAATTTTTAACAAATTGAGCGATGTATATCACAATCGAAGTGCGATTATTGTTAAATCTGCAAGGAACCTGCTTATACTGCAAGGAAAGCTTTTGTGACCTGTGCTGTATGCAGAGTAATATTAATACTCTGTGGTGCTGCAGAGAGAAACATATGTTAATTTTTATATAGAAAATATATTACGATATTGATACTTCTATAAATAAGCTGGTTAAAATCTAGGATCATGTACCCTTTGTGCCAAACGCATCGCCAAGTTGCCAAGTCTGTAAGTAAGCATAGAAATGAATGGGCCAGGTAGTTTGCGCTGTAAAATGATATTACGCCAAAATCCTTTACTGGGTTGCCAAATCGCCAAGTAAACTGACAAAATGGTTGCCGAAGTTTGGTGTCATTGTAAAATACTATTTCGCCAAAATTTATAGCCAGACAGTGCTTTTACACCAACATTAGCAGCCAAATAGCTATTACGTCAAAGTTTATTCCTGAAAAGGCTTTGAAGCCAAAGTTTATCGCTTTAACGCCAAATATTATCACTATCCTGCCAAAATTTTAATCCTCGAAATGCAAAATTTAATGCTTTATCGCCAACATTTATCGCTTTATAGCCATTTTTCACTAAGCAAATTTTGTTATATAACTTCTTTTAAGCCAAAAAATGCTTTATCGCCAATATTTATTGCTTTATAGCCAAATTTTTCACTAAGCGAATCTTGTTTTTTTGAGGTGCTTTTACGCCAAAATTTAATGCTTTATCGCCAACATTTATCGCTTTATAGCCAAATTTTTTCACCAAGTGAATCTTGTTTTTGAGGTGCTTTTACGCCAAAAGTTAATGCTTTATCGCCAAATTTTTATCACTAAAATTTTTTAAACGCCAAATGATACCGCTTTTACGCTGAAATTTCGCGCTATTATGCCAAAAATTGTATCTAAAATGCCTTTACGCCACATATTGCCGCTTTAACGCCAAAATATATCATTATTTTGTCAACATTTTATTCCTAAATTGCTTTCACACCAAATTAAATCGCTTTATCGCCAAATTATTATGTGGAATTTTATTTTGCTAAGTCACAAAAATTTATCGTTTAAACAAAGATAATAATCGCTATTAATTGATAAAATTTTGATACGATAAAATTTCGCCAAAGTTATTCGCTAATTGGCCATTTCTTTCTTTCTTTCTTTTTTTTTTTTTTTTTTTTTTTTTTTTTTTTTGTAATGTTAGAAAATAAGTCATGTTCTTTATGAAGCCTAATTAGAATGATAAATTAATATTAACAAAAGATAGAAAAGAAGAAAAAATTAGAGAATAACTTACCTTTTATTGTTGTATGTCCTTCCCCTGTGGTGAAAACAAACATTTTATTCCATCGGTGAAATCATAAAATATTTTGCGGATGTCACATTTGTATTGGCGCCGCCACATGCACTCTGTCAGATAATTATCAAATGTTCCGCACACATTATTTTATTAATATTAATTTATTTTAATTATTAAAAATTTAAATTGTAACGTTAACTAACGTTCTAAAAAGCTAAAGCTTCAAATATTCCGAGCGAATTCTAATTACGGTTGCCACAAAATCCTAATTAAACGAACATCTTTAAAAGGAAATTAATTATTTAAGAATATCAATAATTTATTGGAATACTGATTTAAAACATATATATTTCTGTTCTTATTTACTGCAAACAAGAATTCTGCAAATAATAATATAATCACAATAACAATAAATTGTCATTATATTGCTCGGAAAATGAAGCTACGAATTCCTCTAATTATAGTATTGCAACCCTAAATAAATTGGCGAAATATTCAGGGTTGCAAGGTTGGCGACTTTCTCAGGGGTACAGTATCCTAGATTTTAACCAATAAGCTTTATAGACTTTATAATTAGACTAAAATTATTATATATTAAAAAAAAACTATTAAATATAATTAGACTTTATTAAATATAAAACAAGCCAAACAGATTTGTATACATCGTATAGATTTGTAATTATTAATGCATACTGGAAATTTATTTTTTATTTTCTAAATGAGATACAAAGGCACATTTATTTTTTAAAAAATACCAAAGGCACATAAAAAAACAGATCAGAATTTTTTATTTTATGAATCATTTACATTTAGCAATACAGTTTAGCTTTCCTTACATGTTTAGAAAATTTTCCATCCATTTTATGACTTTTTGATGGGATTCAGAAATAACATTTTTACTTACATTTTCAAATGCGCTATAATTCAATACTTACTTTTCTTTTCCTTTTTTTTTTTTTCCCCCAGTAATGTTTCATTTTCTCAGTCTTTGTAAAGCATATTTCTAGCAGCTCTTAAATTAAGAAATTCTGAAAATGTGCAGCTAAATAAAAATATTTTATTTCAGGAAAAATCTCCTTCCACAATTCGTTGAGTTTCCTACAGATGAAATCTGATATCTGGCTACTTCATTTAATTTTTAATTTTCTGAAATAAAAAGTTGATAGGAATTTTCAGATTCATAGAAATCATAATTATATGGAAATCAAATTCTTATTGCTATAGTTATTTATTTATTATGCAAATGTATGTTATTGTAATTTTGAAAATACTATTTTTTAGTTATTAATACGTATTACATTGTACGACCATAAAAAATTAATCAAAGAGAATATAATTTTTTTAAAGCCTGTTTAAAAATTTTGTTTAATAACAGTTGTTGAGTGCAAGTGGAGCAACCAGATTATAACTGGGTGTGTTTGGGTTGAAATACTTGAGGTACAGGTTGGAGAACTCGCAGCTTTATTGGCACATGCACAAACATCACACACATACAATTGAAGACATACCACATTTAAAGACATATAATTATAGATTCGTGGAAGGCTTTCCACTTCTAAGCCGAAAACCCAATACTCAGCTGCGCACAAAATGCGCGAAATATACTTCCTCTCCGCGTGACAGTCTGTAGGCCAATTAATACTCAGAATTGCTCTAAATATATTTCCTCTCGATTGGGGGGGCAGAGAGATTGTAGGCTAATTAAACGTTTCTCAGTAGGAGAGCAAGCTTGCGCTCAACAACTTCCTCTCAGGTGAAAGTCTCGAGGCCATTTCTACTGAACGGCATGGGGGGGGGGGAGGTCTTGCTAATTTGGAGGAGGAAGCACGGTTACATAGTTTAAATTTTACAATAAATTATACTGTTACATCACAGAATTTTAATTTATATTTATGTCTGTTGAATTGTTTGGCTTTCTTGGACCGCATTTGTAAAAAAATAATATATATATATATATATATATATATATGGTGTCTTGGTTTGCAAATAATGTACATTGTGAGATATCGGCGATGACAAATAAATAAAAAATATCGTAGCTTAATCAACTCGGATTTTTTTTTTTTTTTTTTCATTCAAAATTTTTTCATCTGTTAGTAAAATATAAAATCTGTCTTTTTTAGTTTTTAATTAATTAAACGTTAGGGTGTTTCGTTCCGTGAATTTATTTATACAAGAGATTAACGTTTGTTATAAAATTTTTAGGTCGGAATACAACCGCGTCTTTTCACTTGAATTCAGAAGATTTTAGCAGTCTAGAAGCCTTTAAAAGGCACCCAAACTTATGATATATTTCTTTATAAAAATCAGTTGTTTAACATTTTTAAAATTTATTTTTCAGAAACAGAGCAAAAAATCTAAGAAAAAGAACAAAAATCTGCCTGTGAAAGAAAATTCTGAGGTTTGTATGTTTATTATTATTATTTTTTTTTTTGGTGTGTTTAAAATAATTTATTTCAAACTTTGAAGTAAAATTATAATTTGTGGAGATTTAAGTTTTATTATTTTATTCGTATCATTTGCAATCCGCATATTAATAGGCAATTAAAATTTCTTTGAAAAATTATTTCTGTTAAATGCATCTTTTTTAGAATGTGAATATCGTGCATTTTAATTAGAAAATATAAAGGACCTCTTCTGACATCTGTGTTTAATCAAGTAAAATCAGTGATTCACTTAATAGTTTTAATATATTATTAAGGTAATGATAAATAGTGCATTTTCCAAAAATTACTTTTGTTTAAAAAAAAAATTAGTACGATATTAACACCAATTTTCGTCTCCATAAAATTTTTAGTCATCTGTGATTTTTATCGTAGTTTTGAAACTTTCGAAGTTGAATAGCTAGTTTTAACAATCTTGATTTGCACTCATATGGCTCATTAATTTTTTTATTCGTTGAAATAGAGGTCATTTTATAAATGTGTCACAAGATTTAACTTGATGAAATGAAGGCAATTGGCTTTAGCTATCAGGAATGCAACGTAGATCTACCTCCTCGTGGTGCACTCAAAGCAACGTCTAATACGGCAAAATGATTTACAAACACGGCCTTCAGCCTGGCTCTCGGTGTGAGTTTCTTAGAATTCTGCAGTGGAACGTGGGTAATTTGTCCCAAAAGGGGGGTGGGGCATCTTTTTACTGCTAAATAACCAGAAGTTGGCTTATCATTCCGTTAAGGTGATAATTAAAAACACCCTTAGGTGCTCCTTTGTTGAGGATACTGCCGCTAAAAACAGTGATATCCCTGAATGGCCTAGAAAAAATCGACGGCATTGCTGCGACTTTTCTGTGGTCATGATTGTCTCCATAAGCACCTCCACAGAATTATACTGACTCCTGACCCTCTTTATCTCCTGTGGGATAACCAGGAAGAAATGGATATGCCTCACTTTCTTCCTGTCCTGCATTACCTCCTATTTCTTGATGGAAGCGTTATTGGATTGCCAGACTTAAGTGGATGGATTAACTGATGTCATTTGTTTCTATCTTGTTCTTTGTATTTTTTCCCCCTTTTATGATATTTGTCATCCTGTAAACTTGAAATTGGAAATAAATAAAAAATACCTTTAGCTATCAAGCTGTTCAACTAACAATCGTAATAGAGTCAAGAAAAGTAAAGTTGTCTTGACTGGTTATTTTATCTCGAACTACTCAATTGCTGCTTCGTAAGGAATAAGAAAAACTTACTAACTATCTCATAAGTTGCACCGAACAAACAAAATATATTCAAAGAAAGGAGCGCATAAAAGGCTTCTGGTCCGTCAATAAAAGAAATCCTAGAACATTAAGTAAGATTGAAAGATTTTTGTTATTATTGTGATTATTTTTGTAACACAAATATTCTTGAAACTCATCCTCAATGTCATCAGTGCCATCTCATACTTAAATTGATTTCTAATCTTAAGTTGTCGGTATTAAATGTTGAGCACTTTAGTCTGAAGTATTCGCTAGTGGACATGCTACACTTTGCCCATTGTGTCTCCATAAATTGGAAGAAATATACCCAGGGATGGCATCTTGAATTAGTCCAACCCTCTTTTACAGCTTGAAAAATAACTTTTATCGTGCCCATCTTCAACATAAACATGGAAGTTTTGGTTGATCTTCACTTGCAGAGTTCAGACTGGTCCTCCTGAATCCAATGTACTATTCTCCAAGCCACTTCCACCGTATGGACCTAAAATTAAAAAATAGTATAATTAATTATTCATGATTATATTAAAATTATTACATGATTTATAATAATATAATATAATTTAATTAATATCATAAGCCCAAATCATTAAATAGTCCGTTTTAAATTCAATATTTGGTTATTTTTGCTTATTCTTTAATAATTATTCGTGATTATATTTTCCCGATGTAACCATGCTTCCTCCTTCACACTGGCAAGAGCGCCCTCTTGTGGCATTCAGAAGAAATGGTCAGTCGGGTTCAAAACTCTCACCGGAAAAGAAATATATTTACTTCAGAACTACACATTAGTTGGCCTATAGACTCTCACCCGCAGAGGAAGTATATTTCGTGCAATCCTGTGTGTAGCTGTTTCGGTTTCTCGGCCCAGAAGTGGAGTTCTTCCACAAAGCCATAATTAGTCTTGAATATTTTATGTGTCTAATATGGTGTTTGTGCATATGTAAATAAAACTGGGAGTTCTCAAGCCTGTGCCTCAATATTCTCACCCATTTAGATCCCTTAATTTGTAAGGTAGCTTTTGCTTAATAAGCTATAGAACTAAACTAGAAGACTTATAATGTCAGTATTCATCCTTTATACTTGTGGTTAACACAAGATCTTTTTAATTTTTTTAGGAGAATGCAGTCATTCATAGAAAAATTACTTGCCTCTTGAAAGCTGCAAGAGATCTCAACATCTTAAAATCTCCTGATATCACTGCAGAAGAATGGTTTGAAAATAATTATGAAGCACAAAAGGCAGCTAAAGAAGCATTGAACCTGTGTAATACATTATTTATATATACGAATCGCTGAATTATTAGAAAATCATATGTGTTATCGTTGGAAATAATTGCATAAGCTTAAATATAAATTTCTCACTGTCTTGAAAATATATAATAATAACATTTCTTCTAAATAAATACTAATAATAATTTTAAATCTTTAGTAATTTTTTTTTTAGAGTTATCAAAAAAAAAAAAATTTTCTTGCGTTTTTAATATTAATTTGAATATTATTGTTCATTTTTAAACCCTCAAAATAATTTATTTGTGCCATATGCTTTTTTATTCTACATTTATGTCAAAATGTTCATATTTCGTTCAAACACATTTTATTTCTGATTAATCAATTTGTAGAAAAGTACTAATAATAAATAATCGATTATTTTACTCTAATATTTTTCATTAAGTATTTTCGCCAAACCTCCCAAATGTTCTAACTTAGTTATAAATTGACAATTTCAAAACTAATGTAATTTACTAAAAGTCAACAAGAACAATTGTAACATTTTCTTGCAGAAATAGCATGTAAGTGTTATCTAGTAATTTGATATTTTTATTCTTTTTTGTACTTTCATTTATTTTATTGCGATAAATTTTTCTAATTTGTTTGGTTCAATTTGAATTAATAATAAATAATAAAAAATGTTATATTTAAATAGTTTTATCACTATATAAAAATGCCAGCAATGACTATTTTTAATGATGCATGATTATTTAATTTGTTCATTTTAATGACTTTGATCTATATGCCTGTAGATTTCTTGTAGACATGCAAGGTTTAATTGTGTGTACATGTAACAAGCATCTTATGAATTGATATTGATTATCATTCTCATATTTTGCTGTGACTGAATATTTTTATTATTATTGGATATTTATTTTAGTCTTTTATTTATTATTTTTCTGTAAAAAAATGTATAGTTATCTAGTTTCACAACGGCCAATTTTCTACTGTTTTTCTGTATTATGCATTAGCCTGCTGTAAATAAAAAAATAACTATATTTAAGTAATTAAATATATGTTTTGATTATTACATTTTATTATTTTTACTTTGTAATTTTATGCATATGTATGAACAGTTAATTTATAATCTACATTTATATTTTCATTTATTGTTTAAATAGCTAAATCATTGTAATTTTTCTGTTTAGATTGTATCAATCTAAACAGAATAAATTGACATTGATTAGAATGCACCAATGAATCAATGTCCAATGATTACCAGTTTCAAAACTAACAAATTGATGGAGGAATAGATTTAAATTCCTTCATAAAACTAATATCCATTCTATTTTAATCAGTTTTACTCTTTAGTTGAATAAGTGTTTTTTTTTAAATATTAAAAATAAATGTTTTTAGTTTTTAAACTTTTTAAAAATATTGATGTTGTGTAGCTTTTATTAGAGTAATTTTATATATATCAACTAACATCAACAACAACTCTTGCCAGCTAATGACATCTCCATAATACCTGAATATTATTATAATAATAATAGCAGTTCTACAGTATTGAACTGTGGTACAGAAAAATATGTCTTACCTGCTGAGTCAAGATTTCATCTTTGTGATATTAGCAGTATTATCACACTAAAAGGTAGTGTAATTTTTTTTTCTTTTTATTTCCTGTATTATTTTAAAAAATTTCTTTTCTCTGATTTGAATTCTCTTCATTTTTTAAAAAATATTCTGATATTTTTATAAGTAAATAAGTTGTATCTATTTCATGCTACTTTGTAACATTATTAGCACATATAACCAGTGATACCCAGTATTGGTACTTTGGTATATTGTAAAAGAATTTTTCAAGAAAAATTTATTATAAATTAATAATGTAATATAATAAATCAGATAAATATTTAGAGTAGTTCACAGTTAAAAAATATACATATTTAATGCACGGTTTTCTAAAACTCATATTAATAAAACAAATAAGTAATTTAAAATTAATGAAAAAACTTAATTTAAATAAAACAAATAAATGCATAAATTCGATAAGTATAAAATCTATTTTATTAATTGACATTTAAATTATTTTAATTTCATTTTGAAAATTATGCAAATGAAAATATATAATGTTTAGCCTTTTAATGTAAATCTTAATTTAGTTTCCAAACATTCCTTACATAAGCTATGGATTATTCATTAAATTTTTAATTACATTATGTCAAAAAATAGGCACGAATTATGCATTGTTGTGAATTATACAATCTATTTTTTGCTGACTGAAAATTACACCTACTTTTAAAGGCAGGAAAGTATGGTATCATAACTTTTAATTTATGAGAGGTACTGACTAACATAAATCCTTAATTTTATTATGATTATTGGATTTTAAAAAATTACACAGTTTGTTCCCCTTTGAAATATTCATTTAGTTTTATTTCATATTTATTTCTATGATAATGACTTGGCAATTTTTATCAAATGTTAAAGATTTCAGTCAAATAATTTCATAATTAATTTAAAAGCATTGTGCTTATTAATAGATGATTTACGATAAAATGACTTATTAAGTCAAAGAATAAATAAACTGCCATAATGGCAGCAATCATTTAATTGGCATATATATAACTGAAGAATTTATTGAATTTGAATAAAAGAGGTCTTTCTTAAATTTTTATATTCCACTTTTGAAATTTTAAGAAATTACGGAATACTCTTATTACGAATTATGTTGCAAAGAATATCAATACTATTTCTATTTTTTAACAATAAATAATATGCATATTGGTAAAATTTTTTTTGTTTATTATATTCTTTTTTAATGTAGATAAGAAATATGATCTTATTGTTCTCGATCCACCATGGGAAAATAAATCCGTCCGAAGAAGAAAAAAGGTGTATATTATTCCAATAAAATTTGAATTATTTAATCTAAAAGTATAGTTCTGAATAGATATTAGCATGTAATAGTTAATGCGTTGATCAATTGACTTTTGTTTTCCTGGTATCTAATTTTTATTATGCAACTTTATTTCTCCCTCTATATTTTAAAAAAGGATACATGATATAAATAATAATCTATAAACTCTGGTACAATAATAAAACTAGTTTATTTTAAAATTAAACAAGCAACAAATTTAATTTTATTGTCATATAGCATTTTCAAGAATATTTATTAAACTATTTTTTTGTCAAGGAAAGTGATTTATGCTTTTAAATTATTTAAAACAAAAATTATTACCGCTTTTTTATTTTTTTTTTTTTTTTTTTAATGTTGTAATTAAATCAGCAAAGAAAGTATTGTTTTTTGTTAAAATGTGTGAATAAATAAAATTTATATTCTTGTTACATTATTTTCACTGATAAATATATGTTGTAAAAGAAAGCAATTTTTTTTTTTTTTTTCCTTTTCTTGTAATTGTTGTCAGCTTATGTAATTTGCATATTACCTCAGAAATGTGTCTTGAAATTGTAGTATTATTTTAATAATAAAAAAAAAAATCTTCAAACTAAATTTTACTTTTACTTGCAATAAGAAAATCACACAAAAAATAGTCAGATTATAATTATGATTTTTAAATATCCTTAGATTTATGCTAGTAAAATATAGAAACAATTAATATAATTGTTATAAAAGTAAAATTTAAAAAGAACATTTAAAAGCAAGTAAAAATATTTAATTTTCATAAGAAATTATTATAATTATTTGTTATTTGACAAATATACATATAGATAGATAGATAAACTGCAAGTTTTTAAGAACAATATTTAAAAATTTAATTGACTTCTAAATTTAAATTAAATTTAGTAAATTTAAAACATGAATTTTAAAATATTACAATTGATTAAAAATAATTAAAATTAATCAATTAATTAATAATTGACCTAACAATAAATTAAAAATTGTAATGAAAGATAATTATTGGAATTGTGGTAAAAAGTTATTTGAAAAATTTTAATACTTTGCACATAATGTTTTTCCACATTTTTTTTATTAATTAGACAATGTTTTTAATTTGTTTAGCTTTAACTATATATTAATTATATAATATTATTATATATAAATTATAATGATAGCATTGAAAATTAATAATATTTTCCAATCATTTATAATTTGTATGATTTTCAAAATTAAAATTGTGTGTTTGAGGAAGATTGTATACTTAAATATTGTTTAAAAAATCCTCATTAGAAGTTTTAAGTAATTTAGCATTTCATTATTTGAAAATATTTTAGTTTCAATTTAGAATGTATAATTTATCAAAATTCCTTCCAAATAATCTTCATTCCATAGGTATGGAACATTATGTTGTGAATCGTTGACTGATTTGCCTATTGAGGATCTTTGTAATCCAGGATGCCTCATTGTTATGTGGGTAACAAATAACACAAATCAATTAAACTTTATAAAAGAGAAAGTTTTTCCAAAGTGGAAGATATTCAACCCTGTCATGTGGCATTGGGTGAAAGTAAGATTTTTCAAATATTTTTGTTATGCTATATTAAGAATTATAAAGTTAGCTGTAATAATAAAATATTTTCTTTCTTTTTATATATTGTAGATTACCCATGGTGGGCTTCTTATTCATCCTATTGAATGGCATCATAAAAAACCATATGAGAATTTGCTATTAGGTTATGTATCTAGTAGCACTGAAAATGCTGATTCATTATCTGAAAAGAAAATTGAACCAAATAAAGTTATTGTTAGTGTCCCTAGTAGCATTCATTCACATAAACCTCCTTTGGTTGGTAAGTACTGCATGTTTAAATTTAAGATAAATTTTATTTTTAATTGTTATATTAATTAATCTTATTAAGTATCATGCATCAATACATTACCCAAACGATTGTTGTGCAATTGTATTCTATTCAATATTTGTAAATTTTTCATAAAAATGAAAATTATTTAAAAATAAATTCTGCGGCCAATATTGATTATCTAAACAATATATTATACTATATTGTTGCATTTTATCATTATTTTTTGCTATATTACTTGTATGTAATACATAAACGAAATGAAATTGTAGAGTTATACTTGTTTCTTTAATTAAACAAATCCTGTAATCTTAGAATTTGCTTGTAACTGTGTGTGATGCATAAAGGAAATAAATCGCTGAAAAGATTATATAAAAATGATAAATGAACAAAAAAAATTTGAATTTTTTTAAATCTTTATATTTATATTAACATTTTATTTGTATATTAGTATATTTTTTATACATTCATGTATATAAATGTATAGACAATGTAAAGTAAACAAAATTAAATTGCATGCTTCTAAAAGAAACATAAAACCAAACAAAACTTTCCATGTATTTTATTACTATGAAATTTTTTTTTAGTTAGTTTAAAAATTTCGTTTTTATGTTTATTTATAACAAGGAAAATGAATAGATTTAGAGATGATATTTTGCTAGAAAATTCTATAAAATTTAATTAATATTGATCTTTGATTTATGTACTTTTTAAAAGTAACAGTTTTAAATTGCTATTGTTGATTTTCAGTAACTTTTATACCAAAGGAATTGCTTTCAAACCTACATATAATTAAATGAACTAAAACCATGCCTATTTATATCTTCTTAAATATTCTTCATTGCATTGCAGTTTAAAAAATCTCACGACTAGCATGATCTAAGGCATAAAGATTACATTTGGAATAAACATATTATTTTCTGAATGAATTATTTAATAATCTTGTTATTTTAAATACAAAACAGCTGTTTTTTATAAATATTACAATGTTTTTTAATGTTTAAGTAGTCTTAAGATATATTTTTCCAATTTTGGTTTACTATTTGTGAAATTAACCTAATAAAGCTATCTAATTTTTTGATTTGATTATAAATCTCAACATTGTGAATAGTACATAAATTTGAAGTTAAAAAATGTAACAATACTAATATTTTTGTTTTAATGTTAAATAATAATGTGCTATTCATGTTTGATTCTGGGAAACTTGTTTAATTTATTTACATATTCCAGTTGACATGACCCATCATTGCCTCGCTTTGCTTGTGAACAATATACAATTTACCTTGTTAAATTTAATTTTAATAAATGTCATCAAAAAGTGCAAAGAAATACAGTGCAGAAATACTCTACTTAACAAATTAAAATTTCATTATTTGAAATAATAAAAACCTGCTATAATACTTTGGCATAAGCTTGGTGATGTTTTATTTTCATAAATTTAATTTAACAAAAAAAAAAAAATGTCCCTATAAAAACCTTTAAAAATATGGAATTAAAAAAATATCATTATTTCGAAATAATAAAAACATTTAATAAATTTTATCGTTAAGTAGAATATTCATATAAACTGGGATGTGATTTTTTTAAAATAGGTATTTTTTGCATCCATGTCTAATTGTTCAAAATGTGTCAAAAGATTGACAACTGAAATAACATATACAGTTATTTATTTTATTTTATCAAATTAAAAGAGAATAAAAATAAAAACAGAAATTTATAATGAAAAAAAAAATTTAATTTTAAATCTATGTAATATAGCTGTAAAAAGAACACAAACTTAAAATTTCAATTTTGGGAATTTTTAAAAACCATTTTTAATCTTGTTCATTCAAATGTTTGTGAATTATTCATTAATAAAAAATCATATTAAGAATGAATTTGGAATGATAAAGGTGAATATGCTATGACACTATTTACCATTTGTAATTAAGATGGGTTTTGTATTAAATAGTTTGAAAGTGCAATTTAACAATAAAAAATGAAATTTTTATTTCTTTAAAATTAAAATTCAATTATAAAAAACTTAATATCCTGCCGATAATTCACAATGGTGTATAATGTGCAATTTTAATATTCAGCAGTAGAAAAAAAAAAAGGATTTTGTATTATCCACTGGCAATTTCTACAAATTCACTCACTCTCTTAACATATCTTTGCTTATAAACTTTTATTGGCTACCTGTAATTTATATGTTAAACTAATCTAATGTTTTTTTTACCTGTTGTCATAATGAAAGGAAATTAATGTATTAAGTAGTTAATAATTTAAAAGATGCATGTGTATAGCTATAATAAGAACAAAAGAGAGGCACTTAATATGGGAGAAAAAAAGACATTACAATAAATACAAAATTCATCCAAAAATATAAGAATACATTTTATTTTCAATTTAAAAAAAAACATTTAAAATAATAGAACAATTTCTTTAAAAAAAATTTTTTGATAATTGTGAAGGGGTAAGCAAGTATATGTCAGTTAATGTCTTCCAGAGGAAAATAAATTTAATTATATGGTGCTTTATTTTTTATGCATTTGAATATGATGTGCATTGCATCTTTTCTTCCTTTTTGAGAACATGTTTACCTTTTATTAATATTTGTTTTATGTATTTCTGTGCTATACTGAACTTTCATCACATCTTCTGGAAGCGAAACATTTTTAATGAGCAATTTTTATTATTATTTTTTTCTGAAACTGTGAGAAGAAAATGCTCTCAGATGATGATAGCAGAAAATAACTAGAATATTTTTCAAGACACATCAGATAAAAGCAATAATAAATAAAGAGAAAAAAATTATTTTCTGTGCATTAGGTTTTTAAGATTTAGAAATTACAAATAACCCAAAATCACACAAATCTCACTCTTCTTTTAGACAGATTAATATATATATTTGTTTTTTAGATATTTATTTTTAATTATGTCAAAAAATTTGATTGATTTTGAAATTTTTTTCACTTAAAATTAAATTTTAGATCTTTAATACAGATTTCTTGTTTATTTCAGAAGTATTAAAACCATACATCCCACAACATCCACTTTGTCTAGAACTCTTTGCTCGTTATTTATTACCAGGTTGGACTAGTTTAGGAAATGAAGTAAGAACACTATTTAATTTTTGTTTGATAGTAAATCACATCATTGTGGGTGTTGTATAAATTTTTTATAATGGAAAACATGCTTGTTTATAAAATTATTAAAAAAATTTATTTATCTAATATTTGATAAATAATATTGGTACTTACGTATTAACGATACCTTGGCGACAGTTGCGCCAATAAAGAGCAGACGCGCCAACCGCAGCTACAGATTTGGCGGTTTTTAAGTGGCGCCAATCTACACTTAAAATTTTTGTTCCAAATAATAAAATATATAAAACACTTCACTTAAAATCACAACGCTTTCAAAACACTTTCATCAATTTCCACAATACAATCTGGTCCACCTACCTTCTTTTTTGGTTTATTCTCCATATCCAAGACACATAATTCACGCATGTAATTGTTCCAATCTATAACAGTTTTATCCGATAAATCAAGTTGCTTTTCACAAAATTTAATCGACGTCAACTCCTCGCACCAGCAGTATATGAATCTCAATGCTGTACAAAATGGAATTCTGCTTCCCTCAAACCAGTTGTCTTTTTCTAAGTCCCACACGATAAGCACACTGACTGAAATTGCATTTCCAAAACTTACGTTTACCAAAATAAAGTTTCATGTCATGGGAATTGGGACATTTTCGTTGTTTTGGAAAATATTTCGCTCCTGAAAAAAAAAATTGCTTCTTGTTCTGTTTCTGGCAATTCCCAAATACGCATTTTCGTAGCACTAAAAATGACGTCAAAACTCGGCAAATCTGCAGCTGTTAGATTGGCACCACTTAAAAACCGCCAAATCTGTAGCTGTTAGATTGGCGACACTTAAAAACCGCCAAGTCTGTCGCCAAGGTATCGTTAATACGTAAGTACCATAATATTAGTTAAATAATTATTATTTAATAAACAAATATTTATATTTGTAGTCTGTTAAAAGCATTCATGCACTCTAAATTTTTGTGTAAATATTATCTATAATTTTTATAGATTTAAGTATAAGAAAGTAATAATGTAAGTTCAAAACAATTTGATGATTATATTTGAAATATTTTTAATAGTTTGGCATTTCTTTAGATTTTAAAACAAAATATGTATGAGTACTATAAAATACAAGTTACACTGAATCCCTTGTGTTTAAACCTTATAAGATGTAATCATAAATAGAAAAATTGATAGTGTTAGTTGTTTAATTTTTGTTCTATTTTAAATTTTAATCATTTAAGTGTAATTGCTAGTTACATATTAAGTTAATTCTGATGCAGAATCCAAAATATTTAGATTATATGAATGAAATACTTTTGAGATGCAGTTATTTTTTTAATTAATGATCATGTAATAATTGCAATGTATTTGGGGGAAAAGTATTACTTTAATAAAAGGACGCGTATTTGTGCATAATTCATTTTCCATTTTATTGTTATATTTTTATTCATTTCATATGTACCAAAACTAAATAACATTCATCATAACATAATGTAGTAAATAATCATTTTCATTTTAATCAGCAATTAAATAATAATCAAATTAAATTAATTTTGTAAATTAGTTTTTAAAGAATACTTGATTAATGCAAGACATTTCAATCGATTTGTGTGTATAATAAAACTTAACGCAATGATATCCTCTTTCTGGATTATTTTTAATAATGATGTTAATTTTTACATTATATCTATCAAAACAATTATTTTTATGATTTTACAGTGTTTATTGTACAGGTTTCTTCATATGGTTTATTTATAGGTTTCTTCACGTCAATGTATGGTTTAAAATTGTTCATTTCTTTATCATTAAAAATACCACTACAAATAACTAAAATATGTCTATTCTTCATTTTAGGTTTTGAAACTACAAAATATTAAAATGTTTGAAAAAAATAAGTTAACATTAATTCCAAAGGTAAAATTTGGTTAATTTCATAATGATATGAAATAAATGTTGAAACAAAATGTAAACATATATATTCTTTTTTTGTATATATACTGTTTTATATTGTATATAACAAGGTGTGAAATAAATTCAAACCCTTTTTTTTTTTTTTATTTAATCAACAGAGTCTGCAGGATTGTTTTTTTTTTCAGTGAAAAGACATCTTTCTCTTTATAAAAGTATAAATTTGTGTATATTTCTTTTAGATATAAATCAAACTTTTGGAAAAGTTATTAACTTCGGACAGCATTTTTATATTAATCCAATTAATATTTTTTATTGTCGTAAACATTGGTAATCATTTAACATCTTGAATTCTTTTTTTTTTTTTAATATTCTTAATAATTAAATTTTTGGAGAACAAAACAGAATTGATGTTTATGTGAAAAGTAACAAATTTTAATTAGTTTATTCCTTGGTATTTTTCATAAATTTGTATTTTTAGTGTTATATTCATTTCTCCTTTTTCATATAAAACGTGTTATATTTCCATAAGAATTTTTTTAAAATGCATTTATGTAAAGGTGTCATATTTGTTAAATTAGTGTTATTTGCTTATATCAGGAGAGAGTCTATCTAAAAATTTTAGACTCCTAATTTTTAAGTTGGATTTATCGACTAATGTCTCTTTCCATAATTTTATGTACTGTGATCTTTACTAAGGAATTTAAAAGATTTGTGAAATAAATTCAATGATTTTTATTGAACTCCATATCTATAAAACCAGTTTTTTGATAACGAAGTTTGTTTGGTTTTTTTGACAATTTTAAAGGTGTAGCATTCGCATTCATTTAAAAGACATTCTTGTACTCTAAATTTGATTACAAAAATGCATATATCTTATAAAAAATTGATAGTTACCAAAGTACTATAGAATAACTGAAGGCAAGCAAAAGAAAAATGTATATTTTAAACATGAAGATGTAATATTTGTTATAAATTAAATCTTTTTTGTTTTAATAATAGAATAGCCTCTATAAGATCTGTTTTCATTGTTGATATAACATAACTTTTTATAAGTCTCAGTGTTCAGAAAAGTATCTAAACACTTGGTTTGCTGCTAAAATAGTAACTATCTTTACTTTGCAATTATATTATTGAAGGATAGAATTGATATGTCTCCTTAATATTTAACTGTATCAGTAATTCCTGGAATTTTTTAAAAATAAAAAATTATTTTTATAAAAGAATTGGGAGTCGGAATTCTGAACTTACAATAGACTGTGATTCCGATTCTTTCAAAGTTACCCTACTTCGACTCCTAGCTCTGCTCTTATAGTTAATTTAAGTTTTTTTCAAATTGTTACTTTGCAATTTTGATTTCATTTTAATGTTTTTTTTATTGTTAAAATTAGAACCTTTGTAATCATGTTAGTTTGTTGAACATTTTATCTGTACAAAAAGATTTAAGTTTAATCCAAAGTGATATGACTATTTAAATTTATAAGCAAAATAATAATCAGTATCTTAAAAAACAATTAGGTGTATCTGTCATAATCTTTAAGAAACAAATTTCATTTGAAGGGTTTTTATAGGTATTCTTTTATAGTAAGGGTTGTAATAGAGTTTTTTTTAATAATTTCTTATCTGGCTTTTACATTGGATGGCTCTTTTAGATGATAATCTTCGATTTTAATAAAATAAAGAAATAGTAATTGTTATTTATCAGAAAAGCATTTACTAAAAAAAAATCTGACACTTCTTTATACTTTCCTTTTATTATCTAAATTATTCTGATTTTATATTTCATTTTCATAATGAATTGTTAATCTTTAAAAGCTATAAAATATTTTTAATTTCTTTTTAGGTTGTAAAAATTTAAACACCATATATTTATTTAAGAAATAATGTAATAGAAAAATTATTTTTAATTCACTCTTTTTTTTTTTTTTTTTTTTTTTTTTACAAATATACATTTCAAACACTATAATTATTCACAAAATTCTTCTTCCTGCCATAACTCCATGACGTCAGAATTCTGTATTTTTTCAGAAATACGTCTTTGTAATTTTTGTTCTTGGGAAGGTTTCAGTCTAGTTTCCCATTCTATCAAACTGCTTCTTCTCATGAGGTCTTGAACTCTAATACGTGGCAATTTACTTCCATAGTGAGAATCTACTGCACTTTCTGCCCAAGATATCAAACCAGGTGGAAGCTTGGTATCAGATATTGCCTGAGGAGTAATTTGCAAAGCATCTTTCCAAACAGCAAAAGTGTCCTGTTTCATAAAATCAAAACTGCTATAATGAAGAATGCTGTTCAATATTTTGGAGTTCTCTCTTACCATCTTTCCATATTGCTTTCCTAGAAAGTCTGCTATTTGAATCACTGCTCCTTTAGTGTCATCTTTGAGTTGCTCATAAGTGATAAAAAATATGTTATCATCGTCTTTATGTTCATACCATGATAATAGATGTTCAAAATAATCATTGTAATCTGTTTCACCCCGGATGAAAACTTTTAAAGAAATCATCGAATGATCCATTTGTAAACCCATAAGCTGGAAACATTTTGGTGTGATGATACAAGGAAATGCAACAATCTTTTGGATTTCTTGCAACATATATATACTTTGCATGTTTTGCATAGGGTATCATGTCAAATGGTAAATGTGAGCGAATGGGAGATGGTCGTGGCATTTTTTCCACCACTTCTGCTCCTAACATTTCTAAATAGGGAGTGCATGCAAAATATTCTTCTGTACTTTCTGGTAGTTGTCCTTCATGGAGAATTAACAAAGCAATTTGCATCATCCATGTTGTACCACATTTTGGATATGTTACCACAAATACGTCATATGGACGAGGTTGGTAGTTCAGAGCTGATCGAATCGTTTCTGGTTCAAAGCCTTCTGCAAACCGAAGTCCTTCTACTCTTATATAGCGAGGAATGTTATTGGATGTCATTTTTTATTGTTATTAAAAGGTATTGGAATCTGAAAAAAAGAATTTTTTTTAGTTTTACTAGGTAACTGTTATATATTGTAGTGCTGTGTTCTATGCCAATCAGCTCTTATGTTAGACTTAAAATGTCTCATAAAGATTCAGGGTAATGAGATTTGAGTCTCATTCGCTGATTGACAGAGACTTTATTACAGATGCTAATAAAACACAAAGTTATTTAATTTATACAGAAGATTTATTTATTTTCTGTGAATTTGTAGTCATTATTATAAAATTAATTTATTGGAAAATAAATTTATTTTATTGTATAAACTTACTGTCACTTAAATAAAATAATATGCCTGATCTATGAATCAATTATTAAACTAATTTGTATGCATTGCTTGTTTGATGTACTTGCTGCACTTTCCTATCTTAGAGACTGTAAATGTTTCAAAACACACTCAAATTACTAGCTATATCTATTACAGGATGGCAACAGAAGCGGGAAATTAGGGAATATCAATCTGGAAAAATCAGGAAAATTCGTAAAACTATACAAAAACCAGGGAAATTGCTGACGAGAGCATTTTGCGCCAAGCATGCGTGCGATAGGCGATTTTATAGAATCGCAACAAAGTGACCATGCGTGCAATCAGCTAGCTTGCCAACTCGGATCGTTATTTATTTTACGGTAACTTTTCTTCCGTTTTATGACGGGTTGTCCAGTTTATGAGTTATCTCATTTTAAACTTGTCTAGTAGTAAACGTGTCTTGTTTAGTCTAAATAAACACTAATGTGTGTGTGTGTGTGCGTTAGCTTTTATTTGTGCTCTGTTGTACTCGTGCTATTATTTGTACTCATGCTATTACTTAAGCCAATTTATTAATAGGAAAAGCCAATCATTACTAATACGAAAACTATTAATTAAAACGGAAACACTTCGTTAATAGACTACACAAAAGCAGTTTGCCACTCAGAAACAAATGAGTATAACATTGAATCTAGTTTTCTTCAATCTTTCCTATTTTTTATTCTCATCACATTGCACAGAGGATTCGCTGACTTACTAGAGTCATTTCTCTATTATTTACCGAATTACAATTTTAGAATTTGAATTCTTGATTTTATTTTTAAACATTTTAATCTTTTTTAACCTTTTACAATTTCCTGGGTTCTCTTATAACTTGGCATATTATCTGCCTCTGAAATAAAAAAATGTGTTCTATTTAAAAGACTTATTTTTCTTATAACAGATGAAAAAAATTATCAAATATAATGTGAAGCCAAAATTGGCTCTTGTTGTCTTAATTAGAAATAATCTAAATAAATCTTATCAGTTTGCAAATTAGAAAATATTCCAAAGATTAAAATTATCATGATCTTTCATTTTAAAAAAATACTGTTGAATTGTGAATTTTCACTTTTTAAAATTTGAAATATTAAGAATCTTAGATAGTCAGACTGCCTGGTGGAGTTTTCAATGTTTTCACCCATTCAGCATGTAAATGTGGGGATTTACGCGTAGCCTTTCTCTTCCTCCCCCACATTGTACGAGGTGGTACCATACGTCCACCATTGTTAAAAAAAAGATAATTATATGCAAGTTATTCTTTAATTTCTCATAGTAATATTTATGTGTGTTTGTGTGCAATAGTAATTTGACGGACTCAAATCGAAGTATAACACTAAATTAGAAATAGAAAATTTTCAATTTGACTGTTGAGGAAGAAAAATAACCAGTTCCAAAAGTATTCTTTTTGTGAAAACATTTTCGTCTGTTTAGTCTGCTTTAAAAATTTTAAAAACCTTTTCTGTTAAAAGCATTTTTATGTACTACATAACCTAAGAATAGATATTTTTTTAAATTTTAGGGGAAAATGTGTAATTTTTTTTTGAAGAACATGCACCAAAATCTAATTAAAACTCTCATCATTTTAATGTTTGGTGTAGTTACATTGGTCATTAAAAATATGATCCCCTCAAATATTGTTGAAAGGTAAAATATATTTTAAAATGAACTAAAATTAAATATTTCAGAAATAAGTGAAAAATTAACTAATGTTCTCATATAGCTTATTTTTTATTTATTCTAAATTGAATTAATGAATGTTAATTTTTCATTTCAATATTCTCATCAGATTTTTAATACATAAATTAACTTTTAATTTTTATTTTTGTGAGAAAAAAAAATATTAGAAATTTTATAGCGATTTCATTTTCTTAAACTTATTAATAGCAAATGGTGCTTATGAGTTAAGAAACAAAAGCAGTAATAAATTTTTTTTTTTTTTTTAATTTGTTTAGAATCATAATTGGGAAAAAATTAAAGTCATTTTATCTGTATGTTTTATTTTATACTTATAAAATTCCTTATAATATTTATTTTTAGAGGAAAGAAAGTTGATATTATTTTAAAATTTAGTTTAACATGCATATATTAGATTTGAGAAAACAAATAGTAAAATTGTGAAAAATCAATCATACAAAGAATTAAAATGTAAAAAAAAATAATAAATAATTATACGAAAACGCCTTGTTATATCAGGCATGTCAAGACACTTGCACAAATGTTATAATCAATTACTTCATTGATGCTTTAATATTTGTTATATTTTAAACAGGGGTAAATATAAATTAAAAGGGAGATTTGGAGAAATATACATATGTAGATTTAGTAAACAAAATTATAAATATACAATTGTATTCTTACCTAATGTATATTAATTTCTGCTTATGAAGTTGCCCCCTTACTTCTTTTAGGATTTAAGATCTTAATTGTCACTCAACTCACCAATAGAAGAAATAGACAACCACTATCAATTTGGTCAGTTCCTCCATCCAGTTTCAAAGAATGTTGAAATAGTGAACAAGACTACTATACCTGACTGTCAGAATTAAAAGATATAACGGAAGCCCATTGCTATATGTTGCAATTACTTCCATCATGGCTCCAAGAATTGCAAACCTTAAACCAAGGTGCTTGAAATGCGAAAAGAAGATTTTCTTTTGGGCTTCTCTGTCAAAGATAACATTGGACAGCCCACTTGTATTAATTACTGTGGGTTGGGTCATGTTGTTTCATGAAAAAAACTAGTTTAAATTCCAAAACTCAGCTTAACCCAACAAATGCCATTTACATATTACATTTAAAGTTGATTCTAAGATTAGCTACTCTTCAATCATCAAGAACGACGGAATAATCTCTGAAAAAAATAACTGAGATTATAAAAGTAATTCCCCCTTGATTCTAATGACAATTTCATTATTTGCGATGAAAGAATTCATCTCATTATTTTCCTCAACTGGTGATCTAAAGGAATTGGTTAAAAATCTCAAGTCATCACAAACCCTAGCAGATTAGCTTCAAATTTCCTTCATGGCATCGCGATGCAATCTGTTTTTTTTATTTTCTATTTTTACGAATCAAAGGGCATTGATCCCCGCCATTTTTCAAAAAAATAATTCAACAATTCTGATCGATCAAGGTTTTCCGTCAGCCCTACTACTACAAAAACAAAATGTTTGAATTTTTTTTTTTTTCCTAATAACAATCGTGAATTATCCGAATGCACAATATGTCATTAGCTGTAAAACGAAGTACTGTTTTAATTATCTTTTATGACAAATAATTATTATAATCTTGGATTTTCAGACGTAAGGATTTTTTCATAACCAATTAAAAGCAATTACAAATACAACAATATCAATAATATAAGCAATACAACATGCAATAATTTTACAAAAAAAATGACATACAATAACACAAGAAATACAGTACAATTTAATATTGACTCTTAAACAAATAAGAATAATCTGAATAATAATAATAATAATAGAATTCAATAACAATAATAATGCCAAGAAATACAGTACAATTTATATTGACCCTTAAAACAAATAAGAATAATCTATCAAATTCTTAAAATTAAACAAACAGTATTATTAAAATCAGACACTGCAATAGGGAAACCAAAAAGAAAGACTAAAGCGTGCATTCCAGAAAATTTTTCACATTCTTTCCGATTATTTATTCAACTATAGAAAATAAAAAGTATTTAAGTTTTACCTATACTGGTGTATTTTTATAAACTTTCCATGTATTTATAAATGTTTCTCTCGGTAGATAAACTGAAATGCGAATTCTTGTATTTTCAAGTACACTTTTTGATGTTGAAATCACTGTCAAACGTCTTACTGACATAGAATCCGTGCCAATGCGTGAATCAGTACAGTTATGTTTATTTTAAGCTTACTCCTCCACCAAATTCTTGCTTATTAACAGAATTGTTTTCAAATTACTTTGTTTCTAAGTATTAAATTTGAAGATGT